>DWBA01001763.1:0-10089 GCA_018236825.1 Apodemia zela
CAGGGTTCCGGAGATGAATGAAATGGGAAGTCGGCTGCTGCAGTTTTACTGCGTTTAAATTATTTAAGTACAAGAGCCGATAAGTTTTGAAATTAATCGATAGCTTATACTGATAATAAAACTTTACCTTGTAGACTCTGCGGTAATTTTAAGTGTTATACTAGATAAAAAAGAACATTGGGAACGGCAGGATTTGCAATAAAGAAGTTGAGGCATTTAACTGATGTCGATACTGCGAGAATAGATAGGTATTTTAGTTACTTTAACATTATGTTATATGGTATTCTTTTCTTGAGGAATTCTGCTTAAATAAATAAAGAATGTGCAAGCATAAGGTTATCTTTGTTCCTGGCATAACACACTTAAAAAAAATTGATAATCTTATGTTTGAATATTCTAAAGGGTTTATTTAGGCTTTTAGGTGGTATTAAAGGGTATCATTGTCCACTACAGGCTTTGAAAAACTATTTTTACAAAAAATCTTTATTTTATTTGCAAAAAATAATGGTGCTATTTTAAGAACTGGAATTTTAACCTAATTAAAAATAAAACCATAGTAATTAACTTCAATATTTTAACTTTTACCATGTTCAGTATGTTTTTTTTTTATTTTTCTGCTATTTTTTTATTACAAATAATTTTGTTTACATGTCAAGCATATGAAATACCAGTCAATAAACAACTGAGTTAATGGTGACATGGAGCCGAGCAGTCCATACTATATGGTTGAATCCCTTTATTCATTAAACTCATTAGTGCCAACCCAGTCGCGATATATTATTAATTTTAGATAAAATACGTTTCATCCAACAAACAGCTGGGTGAAGGTCGACTTTAGTTCGGATCCTCTACTATATACTCGTATTAAACAAAATCCACGCCTTACAAAAGCACGTAAAATCGTTGCCCTCGATTATTGAAAACAACAATCGATAGCCACCTTAAGTATCACCACCAATTTTACCAGCAAATTAATAGGTGCATTAGTCTATAGGTTCACTCTACTCAATAAAAAAAATTACTTACAGAAAAGGTGTAATTTTTATTTAATTTTTTTTTTGTTTATACATAAATATATTTTTTTAAAACATACATATTTAGAGAAAAAATAATCTTCAAATATTATGTCATTTTGTTCAATAGGCATAATATCAAACATGTAAAATCACGTTTTAAATATACAGAATTTTCATCCGAAAGCTATTTGTCCATAAGTTGTTTTCAACTACCTACATCTAAGTTTAGTCATCAATATTTATAGGTAGGAAATTACAATATATCTTAATATAATCTATTGAAGACCGAAAAGTTATTTCACTGTTATTGCGGTCTCGACTACTAGAAGACAAGTTGGAAATCGTGTTTTTCTGAAGCCGAATTGTTATTTCTTCTATAAAACTTGTCTAAGGAAGTTATTTAAAGTAATCGATCGTAACAATAACTTTGGGCTTCGATGATAATGATATATTTATGAAGCACTACTGAGTCTACTATTGCTAAACAACTTAAGCGTGACAAAGTTATCTATTCGTGTTGTTTTTTCTTTGCGATTTTTTATCAGCTTACTGAACGCTATTTACGTCATGACAGGATTTATTTAAATTTGTGATTTCATAATTATTCGCACACTAGCTATGCCCTATAAGACTACTTTAAGTTTTTTGTAAATCCTCGAGCCACATTATACTATTCTGGAGTAAAAATTAACCCAGTCGAGATATAGGTACCTATACTATTTGTACCTATACTAAATTTCACTAAAATATGTAGTCGTAGAGGCGTAAGGTAGTAACTAAAACACGCACTTATCGATTTTCGCATTTATACTATATAAATGCTGTAATTTAATTTCAGCACAATTTACTTTTTTCTAGACACATAAATTCCAAAGTTATTGTTATGATAGATTTTTTCTCGCTCTCTAGATAGAAAGAGATTTCCTTCGCCTATAGACATCAAATATGTTAATGGTGCGTTACTTGTGGCGGGGTCAGTATGCTACATGCCTAGGTTTACCCCGGCAGTCTTATGCCCTGATTACACCTACCGAGTAGAGCGGCGAGACAGTGCGCTTGGTCGAGCAACCGGTGTTTGTTCAATACAAATATACACCGAGAGCCAGGCACACTGTCTCGCCACTCTACTCGGTAGGTGTAATCAAGCCATTACCATAAAATAAACAGGTACAGAAGTCAATATACATACATAGGCCGCTCGAACAACGTAGGTACACATAGACATCTCTCACGGACGCGATATCTCAGAATGGTTCAAAATAGTGCCAGCGCGAGTGTCACCAGCTTAAAAATTTACATACGAGTTAGTGACCTTTTTTGTGCAGAAATGAAGCAAAGAAAAAAAAAGTTAACAACAACATTAGTTACTATGTAGGTTCGTTATTGTTTATTTATTTCGTTTATTGAATTTAAACAAACGTCAACTCCACAGCTACAATAACTTTTTTTAGTGCTTCATTTCTGCACAAAGGTCACTGACTCATATTTCAATTTTCAAGCGGGTGGCACTCGCGCTTGCACTATTTTGAACCATTCTGAGACATCGCGTCCATGAGAGCTGTCTATGTGTGCGTTGCTCGAACGGCATTTGTATGTAGATTGACTACTGTATCTGTTTTTTTGTGACATTACCCTCCAAATCGTAACACGACAGTGACAACTGACAAGCACTGCCGCTAAATTGCGGATAATTTTTCACTGATTAGTTTTTTACAGTGTGAAACTGAATCCATTATTTTTATTTTGTCTTCTTATAAATCTACCAAGATTAGTTACTATGTAATTTAATTAAAGTTTAGGGGACTCATGACTTATTCTTTTTATGACGAATTTTTAGGGGCATAAAAAAATAACAACAAACAGAACGTCTTGTATTATTTTTGCACAAAAAGATATTTCTTTTTACTCCACAACAATCCACCTAAAAGGTTAGGTAAAGTAGACCCTTAAATGGCTCATTATTTGCCCTAAAGTTCACAAAGAATTTTGAAGTTATTTACACTCATGGGGCTGCTATACATCATAAGGTCAAACATTTTCATTATAAAAGCGATAACATAATTTTAAATAGGCCTGAACTCATACTGACAATTTCGTTGAATTCTGCATATATTTTATGTTAGTATATATTTTATATTTACAATTGATTACATAGATAAGTGTCCACTGTTCACGTTAGGAAAGCAAGTGAACAATTTGAAACATTTTTTTAGTAATCATATCGATTTCAAAACAATGTGATTCATGGTCGCAAAAAATATACGTAAAAAATTGGGGCAAAGGACGACTTTTTCATTCATCAGCTGTAAATGTCTACGCCAAACCATAAATTTCTGCTCTATTAAAATTTATTGTCCTCCGACCGTTTATTGTAACATTACGTAACTCGGTAACCCTTCAGTCATAAAACAATGCAACCGTTACAGATCATGCAAAAAATTGTAAATTCTTAATGCTGTAGAAATAAAGTTCAAAGTTACGCAGCTAAATGTCATGATTTTACGACATTGGATATATTTTTATGACCGTGGATCGAATAGAAAATTTCTTGAATACAAACAATCCGGCTATTGTCGAATAAAGGCATAATAATTGATCCAAAATAAAAAATACATATATATAAAATTATGTTATTTTATTAATTAGGTATTTTATTCGACACAAAAGAACTTTATACTGGTAAAACTTATAAACAATTGTAACGTTTTCAGATCATTTGCAAGAACATAACATTGGCAAATATTTCATTTTATCCGTGATAAAGCAAATAACATTTTGAGAAGATAAAGAGAAGAAATCGACCTCAACTATATAAAGGTTTGTGGCGATAAAAATACCATGTTTATTTGCACGTCCTACATTAGTTCTTTAACATTTAAAATAAGCTTAAACTTCATGAAGTAAAAAGCTAAAATAGATCTCTTCGGGAAGTATATACGAGTTATTTTGGAGCGTTCCCCGTCAAGTGAGATGTACTTTTAACTTTCAACTCACACTCCCTCGTATCAGTAAATTTGGATTCCTATCTCAAGCGTATTCTTTTTCTAAAAAAGCGATTTAATAGTCTATGGTACCTACAAGTCTGGTTAATATGGTAATAGCTTCAATTTTGCTTTTTTACAACTTTAGGTCAATCTTAGTACTTAGTTGATGTAAGTTAAGCATGTTATATTTAAAGTTTGTTAGGCTATACATACTTGTGTGTTAAAAATTAATTATGTTTTAATTATCTTCGAACACAAGTCTACATTGCAAAAGATTATTAAAATAATCATATATTTGGATTAATAGCATAAAATGAATTCAAGCGTCGTTAATAAATCAAATAAATGCGAAATATATGGTAATGTTCTCATAATAAGAAACATTTCCTCTTTAGTAAGAATTATAGGTTCATATACTAACCTCTAGTATGATGGTAACCGTTGGAATTCGTAAGAAATTTCAATAAAAACACCATGAAAAATTCAATAGTTCGACGACCAAAGAGTCGCGGGGACGAAAATGAAAAAAGTAATAATGCAAATTTAATCAGTATTCAGATCGCGACGCGAATATATTTTGGCAAGCTTACAACACCCTATCTCAGTTTTAAGGTGGAATCACATTTATATACATCGTGAAGTAGAACAGATTAATAAGAAAGACTCGTATTATGTATACGATAAGGAACTGGTTATTTATTTTGTTAATAAAAGTTTATCTTTTAATGTAACACAATAAGAAAAAATCATAAAGCAAAAAATAAGTATACGTAGTTTAACAATTAAAAAAATTGTGTAGATAATATAATACTGATGGTGTTAAAATAGAATAGTACATATTATATTATTTAAGAATAGGTATACAAGACATGAAACTGCTCTTATTCGAGTTTTTTGTTTGTCACATTTAGTCGTTATCTGTTATAAGACTGAAAATTATATAAAAACATAATATTATGTAAGTAGTCAAATATTTTTGAAATTTGTTTAGGTATTTATAATTAATACTAATTGCGGGTGCACACCTCTGCCTACCTCTTCGGGGATATGGGCGTGAAGATGCTTTTTGTTATCAGATTTCATTACATGAATTAAATTTATTTTAATCATAGTTTATATACGTACCTATAAACCCAAAGACTTTTTTATATAATTAGATAGCAAACAAGCAGATGGTACCTACTCCTGATGGAAAGAGAAACCATAGCATATAGACACCAAAGATGTTAATGGTGCTTTTGTTCATACAGCAAATCTGCTGACGTGATGGAAGTACCTATGGTTAATGTGTTATTGTAGTTGTGACTGTAGAGTTTGATGTATTTCATATACTACTTTTATCATTTTAGTAGCGTTACAGAAGTCACAAATGAGAATCGTAGAATACCTAGTAGGTAAAGTTTCAAATTAAATTGATTTCCAATTTTGTTTAAACAAATAGTTGTTTCGTTGTGGTATTTGTGTTTACCTCCAAAGATTTATAATAGTTATGTCAATAAAACCTGTCGCTTCTATTGACATAAATAAACTCATTACATGCAATGCGCGAGACATCTCGGTCAAATACCTGCAATTCTAAATTAGATGCACTATATTTGGACGCTATTTATGTGCTTCAAATTACCAATTCATTACATTCAATTTATTATTTAGACACTTGTTTCAATTTATAATACAATTCAACGCTCGTCTCTTACATACTAATTTAAATAATTGTGTAAATGTGCAAACACAATGAAAGACATTGATTTAACTTATCGAAAGCAATATTTGTATCAAGAGGGCTATAAATACTCCAAATTATATAATAAGGCAAGTTACGCTCGATATGAGTATGTAAGTATGAGAGTCAAATACATCGTAACAGTTTGATAGTTTCGTATGTTGTAGTTACTGAATTTCGTGTAGGTACGTAGGTAACTTGTTAATAAGCGCATTAGGTAGATACCTACCATAATAATATGCTTGCTTAATGCTTATGCATAATGTGGCAAAACAACACTAGTTAGAGACTAACAGTTTTTGGGCATTACCCACTACTAACAAAGCACTAAAAAATCCATACTGACAGGTGGGTTGTAGTTAGGTACTAATGCGTAATAAATTGTATTCATTCATTCATTTATAAGTACCTATACTTGTGAACCTGCCCAAAAACTTGTAACTGCCTGCCTGAGCTGAACAGGCAACTCACTAGTTCATGAAGCAGTATTATTAGATCCATTTGTTTATTTATATTCTAATGTGTATATATGGATTAGGAAGCAAATATTGCAATGTGTAGTGGTTGAAATACAAGCTATGTATTGTCAACTAAAATATAGCAATTCAACTAAAATATAGCAGCACTTAGTAGTGTTTATATGGTGTTACGTTAAAAATAAATATATAAAATCTACTAACAAAAATAACATTATCAATTAACAATGCGACAAGTTTTTTGTGAACTATGTCTTCTATTATTATGGGAATTCAGAGGTGATGACAGCATATATTATTGTTAAATAAATTCTATACTTTCCATCGTCGGCACTTGGTGAAATTTCATTTCAATGATATACCTACAATTATTACACACACTATAATAATTTCACTATATTTCACATAATAATTTCACTGCACAATATAATATATATTTTTTAGTATATTAATCAACAGGTTTCACTTGTTAAAGCATCTTCAGTAATAATTGTATATGATTAAATTATTGTTATTTAATAATAACGCTTTTATAAAATACACTTATATTTAAACAAACCAACGGATAAATGAAACTATGACGTCAAATAAGACGTTGGATTGTAATTACCTATGCCAACAAAAATATAATTACACGAACGAAATATTTTTTAAAACGAACAAATTCTATTACTTTTGATTTAAGAAACAAAACATTGAGAATGTTTTCGGATTCAATTATGAAGATGGTAAAAGAAGAAAGGAAATTCAAATGATTTCAATGTTATTTCATCGAGCGGAAAACAAAATACTAAAGGGGATAAAATACAACTCGACCTTTCATTTTCACGTCCGGCTCTTAACAGAAAAAAATCTTGTAATATCGTTAGGCTTTCTGTGTATTAAATACAAATAAAATACATGTATAATATATATGAATAAATTCTAAGTATTTATTACTTTCTACACAGTATAAAATAGCAAACATGCAGATATCAGATAAACGTTATCTTGATACATACCTACAATATTAAATACATTGTTGATGCGTTTCCATCTTCAAGGATTTAGGACTAGAAGGTAGCCCTCTCATATAAGTTTACCGTCTACCTTACTTTTAAGACTGGAATACGATATTAGTACCTAAGCACAAACGTAAATCTCGAAAGCTTGTGTACTTTAGGTGGTGGATTTAGGCCCAAACGAGTACCTATCAAAAAAATCTGAAAATACTTATTATTAGATGTATTGTCATTATTTGTAAATTGGAATGTATCTACTTACCTACTTGATAAAAAGTGAGTGTACCACGAGTAGACTGAGTTGGTCCTCGGGACAAATAGACAATACACACTTTTCATCCCAATCTCCATGCTTATTAGAACCTTGTAGAAAGTCATTTAAAAACGAATCTTAAATCATTGTAAGTTTTATTTTAGAGATAAAATATTGATCAAAACACTAAGTTTATTAAATGATAAATCTAAACCAAATTGTCATGATAAGCCATTTCATTAATCGTAAATTATAAATTATATTGGTTTTATAACTTAATGCTAAAATGCTAAGTAGAGTCGAGTAGGTACGTATTAACTAACAGCAAAATGTATTTTATCGTATATTTTCCTGAATAAACCTGACGTGCCACCCACGATTATAAGATCGTAGGTAGGTAGGTACACATTATCTGATACGTATGAACGTACCCTATAAGTAAGTATAAGTGAATCGATATCGGCTCTACATTATGACAATATTGTACGAACGCTCACCTAGTACCTACGTACTAAATATTACATAGCCCAAGAGCTCAATAGCATTTCTATTCGGCGTTTATCTTTTTTAAATTTTGCATCGTATTAATTTTAATCTAAATAAATAACTACTATATACCTACTAATTTACTTTTATTAAAAAATGAAGATGTATTTGCTATGTGTGAGTCAATAAATTATAATTAAGGTTTTTTTCAATTCGTTCTAGGTATTTTTGCGTAGGTAATCGGGGACCATACCTACATAAAAAAGAAAGATTCCGACGAATTCAAACGACTCCCTTTTTTGAAATTGGTTAAATACAGAAACATCACTTTCAATGCAAATATACATCATTTGGGAAAGGCTAAAGCACATTTTATTTTTTTCGAAAACACTACTTGAGTTTTCGAAAAAATAAAATGTGGTGGAAAAAATAAAATAAAAAAATAAATGATTTTTAATAGATAGATGTACATGTGTCAGTTTCTAATTTATCTATCATTGAATAACAATTACGCAGATTTTTTAATTTATTCAAATAATAAATGGAAAAACCGCGTGAGCTCTTAGAATATAAGCACATTATTCGACGTTTTATACTGTTTTTTATGGTTGCACAATTGTAGTGTGAAACCATTTGGTGTATGGTTTATTATATAGATGTACGTATTTTAAAGTGATGTTTAAATGTTATTTCTCAAATATATGGTATATTGTTCTTGGTCAATATACGTGAATAATTACTTATTCTTTGATTTTAAATCCATTTAATATTAAGATAATAATTATATATTTTTTTCTTACACCAGTCTTTTTTATTTTTACAAAATGATATAAAAAAAATAATTATCTACTTTTGGAAAAGTTGTTAAAATCCTTACAATTTTTTTAACAACAAATAAATAAACATCTCTTCTTGTGATAACATATTGTCACAAGTACCTACTTGTGGCAATATTTTATGTGTGTACAATGTACATACACAAGTTTTTTTTTTGTATCATAGGTAAGATAGCAAACAATTAGACGGCCGGGCTCCTTATTTAAAATATGTAGGTAGTAGGTACCTAAACCTATAGGTAGTATAAACTAAACATCGCATTAAGATACGATTTATGTTAAAGTTGCATTGCCATCGGAGTGGCGAAATGTAATTCTAAATGTACCTATTAATTTATCGGTTACCTTACCCTCTAAACAAGAACACAATAGTGACAAGCACTGACGTAGTTCCGGCAGGTTTAAGGAACAGGTATTAACGTCTAACCTTTACACAAATTCCACCGGAAGATGTCAAAATGCCTTCTATATTGCTACCTATAAGGACAGGCTAGAGCCATATTCGTAAGGTTCCCGGCTACTCTACCTTGCAGGCCGAAACACTAGCGTTGTCTTTGATAGAAATAATATAACGATGACATCGTTTCTACTCGGACAAGTTGAAGTGAGTTACTTCTAACGCAGTTGATATGAAATATTCTCTATGAGACGGCTTGGATATAATCGAATGTCACCCACATGCCAAATTACATTAAGCCGCAAAGTATTTTATGGTTATTCGTGGCCGGCGATTACAAACCGCGAGTGACCGTTATCATCATTCATTTATAGTCTAATAGTCTTACGCAGATTACGTTATAAAAATACACTCTTTCCATTTTTAAATAATATAAATAGGAACTAATAATTAGAAGTCTAAATAAAGAAATCCAAAATGTGACAAACTTGTTTTTGGAGCATTTCAACGATAACATCGTTTTTATAAAAAAAAATATATCTTCACTCCCATATCCCCGAAGAGGTAGGCAGAGGTACAACCAGTGCACCCACGATTAGCCGAAGATACCTACTCGGTCCCACAATGTGATAGGTGGCTAGCCTATCGCCAACCAGGCACTTTTCCAATCTCGGACAACGTTGATTTTACAGAAAACTGAAAAACACTTTAATTGCCCGACCTGAGAATCGAAGCCGGGACCACTAGACCACAGAGCTAGACCTAGACTAGACGACTTAAAGTTATAATAATGCAGTAATTTAAATATTATAAGAAAATATTTTACTTATTCATATGATGTTACAGGTACCGGCACGTAACTCTAGCGCTGAGTGATACTGGAGGGGCAAACTGCGCATGTGTACAATCGCAGAACC
>DWBA01001764.1:0-10089 GCA_018236825.1 Apodemia zela
TGGAAAATAATTTGGGGCAAGGGGGCCTCCGCTCTTTTGTTGCCCCGAGGCCTCTGGAGCTCTAAATCCGGCCCTGCTCATAATCATTAAACAAAATATTCCTTTATTTTTTGAAATATAATCTTTATTTATATACATATTAATTTAATACAAATATCAAAAACAAACTATTTTACGAGCTGCATTAAATACTGCAATTGAAATAAATATTCAAATTCAGACAAACCCTTCTAACCTCTGCGAACACCTATCCATTTACCATTTCCAACGTTTTCGAAACCTAATTTATTAAATATATTTTGAGCAACTTTATTTTGTGTCGCTGTATGTGCTAATACATGTTTATTTTTCTTTAGTTGATCGTTGATTGCATACTTTAAAATATATTCTCCATAGCCTCTTTTCCTATAAGGCTCCATACAATACCAATGTGAGAGAAATCCTTCAGTCCCGACGGTAACCCACGCTGCGGGGATGTTGTCGTAGTACAAAACATAACTGAGTCCATTTTTTGCAATAACTTCGAAATATGAAGAAGATTTTTCACTGTGATAAGTCCAAGTTTCGTCTATTACCTTGATATTTTCTGGTTTAATTGATGAAATAGATGTATTAGGTGGTTGTCTGGAAATTATGTTATTGTTTATTTTTATTCTACACTTCTAATCATCACCCCTTGACGAAATTCCATTATTTTTATTTAAACCACTAAATAATGCACTTGTACTTTTATTTCACGACACTTATACACATAGATATTTCATTAATCAGTCGACCCGTAAAGAATAGTACGTCCTCAAGATGCTTTTAAGAAGCAAAACTGGCCGATTGATTTAAATATCTATGTATATAAGTGTTGTAAAATAAAAGTACGAGTGCATTATTTAGTGGCTTAATTTATAATATTGTTTATTTTATTTACAACTATTATTAGCAATTTCACATCATAAGATATCAAACAAGTTGATGGCTCCTTTTAATACAAAGGTATAATCATTATTTATAGGTATATACACCTAAAGCTTTGATGGTGGGTTGCTATAATATGTGTAGAATAACTGAGCTAACCTTACAGCTATGACAATAAAGAATTGCAATAAAGAAAAACATATTTATGAGGCTCATTTCGCCTCTTAATGCATTAAATTTTACATACAGATTGTAACTTAGCTTGGTTTTTTTAAATGAGTAAACGTGCTAGAGGCTTAGCTGATGGTAAGTGATTATACCCGCCCATGAACAGCTGCAACATTGTGGGTCTTGCAAGTGCAATGCCAGCCTATAAGGAATGAGTAAGCTTTTTTCTTGAAAGCCCCAAGTGGATCTGGCAATTGGTTCCACAAAGTATATGCGCGTGACAGAATTCAAGTATAAAATCAACAGCGGCAGAACAATGAAATCACAATATACTCGTATTTATTGACTTTCATAATCTGGTTCTTTTTGCATAGGATAGCTAACATGAACATAGTTCCCCTGATGGAAAGAGATACCCGTCACCTATAGACATCAAAAATGTTAACGGCGCATTGCTATTCTAGTGGCAGGGCACATGGATAAATTTACTTGCTCTCTAAAGAGAAACAGTGGTAAGTGAGTTAGTGCAGCAGGGTGCGCTTAAACAGTGGAACTACACCCGAATGAGATATTGCAGAACTCTACTACTTAGTAATCACGATAGTATTGACTATTTTGGCCAATTATTCTCCTTTTACAAACCACTTGGTAGAAATGCAGATGGTCTCTCTAAAAGGAGCCTGGACCAACATGAATAACAAAACGTGAATACTTACTCCAAAAGTTCATATGGTGGGGATTGTTTCCTTAAAACATGGGTACAATTTTCTTCTTCAAAAATTATTTTAATCTTTAGTTTATCACTCATCCTTTTCAAACAATTTTCAACTTCGGGAGGTGCTGCAGGGAAAGTAACTTGTCTGTTCCAATCTATTAATCGAGTGTTAAGTAAGGCTTCTTCAATTTTGGTAATGTCACCGTGGGGACACATTGTTACATTGTACCATGCAAACTGAAATAAACAATTAAAGTAAGTATTTAAAGTTATTTGTCAAAAACAAAGTATAACCAGTTTATTATCCAGTATAACAATATCTATAATAAATTTCAAGCAATATCATAGGTCCTTTGATTATATCCATGAAAGAAATCGTTTTTAATATTGATAAAACACCATTTTTATACAACTACAAAACGATCTAAATTCAAATAGAAGAAAAAACTCGTAATTCTGCTTTTCAGATTAAAGCGTAATACGGTCTCTTGGATAGACTTTTTGCCTAGAATTGTTCCAGGTCTTTACCACAGCATGCGCTGCGATAGCTTTACTTTCTATCGGTAACTAACTACTCGTAGTTAGCGACTGTTGTCGATCACTGTCGGTAGATTCACCAAATTTTGTTGGATGCTGCACTGGTTCTATTTAGGGTCGCAGTTAATCTATAGGTACTTATAATAAAATCGTAGGAAAGTCAAATCTGTACATTGAATATTTTTAAAAGAATACTTGGGAGTTGGGGCGTGATCTACAATCGATATCGAAGCCAAAAATATAATTTTTAGAATTTTTGTCTGTTTGTCTATATGTATGTCCGGGCTAAACTCAAAAAGTACTGCATGTATATTATTCGGGTCAATATATAGGCTTCATATTATCACGCTATCACCTACGGTGGAGGAGCTGTGAATCTTTATTTTTCTGAATTAACGGAAATTAAGTTGCAGACACCAGCTAGTTAACTCATAAAACTCAAAATTAAAATGGTATAAAACATTACTTTTTCACTAATAACAACAATTCCATTAGTAATTTCGCCAAAAGGAGAGTACAATTTTACACGAAACGGCTCCATATTAGGATGTGATAGTTGCATATCCAAAACACATATTGTACCGGCACTTTTTGGCCATTTGGTTTCATATACTTCAAATATATGTGTCCATTCCGAACGTGGTATTTCTACTAGTGGATCCATTACTGTAAGAAACATTTTTTCCATTATTGTAAAAAACAATGTTATCTTATCTTATCTTAATTATAAGCGTTTACTGTCATTCGGTTCACTCTAACTTATCGCTGAACCGGCGTGATGGTATATAGGAAGAAGCTTTTTCTTAAGAAATTAGAGAATGCTTATTTTTTTATATCAAAAGATAGCAAACAAGCAGATGGGTCTCCTGATGGAAAGAGACAACCATCGCCTAAAGACACAAGAAATGTTAATTGTGCGTTGCTATCTTGTGGCGAGGTCTTAATGCCACATGCATAAGTTTACCGGCTACCTCACCCTCCAAATTGGAACATGACAGTGACAAGTACTGACGCTATTGCGGCAGGAATAGGTAAAGCGGTGGTACCAGGACCAGGGCGAGACAATGCAGAGCTCTACCACGTAGTAGCCACGATGGTAGAGACTCTAAAACTCAATCGATCGCCTTTTACGACATGCCTAGCAGAACGACAGTTGGTCTGTTCTTCAAAGGAGCGCTTTTTCATGCCTAGCAGAACGGCAGTTGGTCTGTTCTTCAAAAAAGTGCTTTTTCATGCCTAGCAGAACGGCAGTTGGTCTGTTCTTCAAAAAAGCCCGGACCAACACGGGGTAAACTACTAGCTAATGAATATTCATTATAGTTTTCGGGTGAGGAAGACAAGTCACAAATTTATTCCTAACGCACTTGGTTATAGAAAATGCTAAGTTTAAAAAAAAATCCTCTTAGATTTTCGGTGTTACGTTTTTCATAGTAACTTATTAGTCAGTGAGACATACTTTAGTATTTAAAAGGCTATTTTTTTATATCATAAGATAGCAAACAAGCAGATGACTTTCCTGATGGAAAAGACAACCGTCGCCTTTAGACACCAAAGATGTTAATGATGCGTTGCTGTCCTTGGGGCGGGGTCTTAATGCATGCATAAGTTTACCGGCTAACTTTCCCTCAAATCTGAGCACAAGCACTGACGCTATTGCAGCTTACCTATTGGTAAGGCGGTGGTACCAGACCCGGGCGAGATAATGCAGAACTCTACCAACTAGCAGCCACGACGATAGTGACTCGCATAGATAATCTTTGGTTCTTACGAACTGCCTGGCAGAACGGCTGGTAGTCTATTCTGGGACCAACGCGAGGAAAATTCGTATGGACCCCCAATGGTTATTCGTGTGAAAGGTTATTGGTTACATGCTTACTTTTATTAATGTTACAAACATTTTTTGTAAGCTGATATTTTGTTTTAAAGTCAACATTTTTCTGAATTTGAAATTTGAAATTGCTGAAATTGAAATAAAATGCAACTGTATTCAAATTAAAAAAAAGAATATGCATAATTTTTTGTAACCTCGTTAATTATAATTCTTTGACATCTAATTAAATATCCAAGACAGGTAATACTACAAAACACACTGCAGGGGTTTTACTTTTTGCTTAATTGGTTTTGACTCTTGATTGCGTAACATAATATTAGTCGTTAGTTACTGACTGATTCGGAAATTTAGTAAGTTTTATAGAATTTGATTTTGCCAAAATTATCCTATACATAAATTAGACCGTACTAGCGATATTTTTTGACGACAATTTTCCCTAAACTTTCCAGTAGAGAGCGCCTAAGAGGCTAATGTACTCGTATCTGGAGTGTCCGATACTATATCGGGGAAATAAAATGTATGAATTATATATCTGTTTATTAGATTTTCCTCTCCAATATCGGATATCGATATATTTTCGGCACCATCAGGTACCCGTGGGCTATCGATGATATTTTTATGTGGGTATACATTTGTACTTAGATTTTATATAAGTACGTGGCTAAGGCAGGAGGACAGGTGGCCCCGTGTTGGTCCGGGCTCTCTGAAAAATAGACCATCTGCCGTTCTATTGGATATTAGAGACATTGACTATGCGAGTCACTACCATCGTGGCTACTAGGTGGTAGAGTTCTGCATGACTCGCCCGGGTCTGGTATCACCGCCTTTCCTATTCCTACCGCAATAACGTCAGTGCTTGTCACTGTCGTGTTCTAGTTTGGAGGGTAAAGTAGCCGATAAACTTATGCAAGTCAGAAAGATAGCAACGCACGATTAAAATGTTTGGTGTCTAAAGGCGATTGGTTGTCACTTTCCACCAGGAAAGGAGCTACCTGCTTGTTTGCTATCTCATGATTTTTTTATCTATTGTTTTTTCTTATCAAAAGCGAAACGAATCAAGCTTCGCTTGCCGCCCGGCTTCGCACGAATTGTAATATACATGTATTATACATACAAAATTCCTCTTGAATCACTCTATCTATTAAAAAAACATCAGAATCTGTTCCGTAATTTAAAAGACCCAAGCATACAGACACACAGACGGCGGAAAGAGACTTTGTTTTGTACCATGTGATGAGTGAGTGATGTTGTGTCAGAAATTGACTGTCTATAGGTTATAAAATTGAGTAATGCAGAATAGATATAAGTTATTAAAATTATTTTGTACATTGATCTACATATTTTAACTGTACCAAGGGTATCTATGTAGGATGTTTATAAATACACAAAGTAAGTTTTGGGAAACAGTTTTCTTAAATAATATCTTGATTTCTGTGACAAACTTCACTCAAGTTACTCATATCGATTACTAAATTAAATCTAATTTCAGAAAGGGAAGATTAAATTTAGTTGCAGCTAATTTGTTGATGCATTCGTATCTTATACTTGTCAATATGATGCATTTGTACGTCCATTTAATCACGCCAGTTCCCTATCAGGGTAGTCAGATTAACCACTTTCCATTTCACCACAAGTCATCGGTTTGTCGTTTGGCAAGATTAGAGGTAATCCCTATTGCAACATTTTATCGACCTGATAACGGTTACCGCTTATTTCGAGCGATAAATGGGATGGACAGTTTAACGTGGTCTTCCGAGGCACAGGGGTTATAAGTATTAACACACCTCTCACTACACTCTTAGCTGCTTATACAGTATGTAAAAAAACCCTGTCCGGTCGTTAAAGGTAGTTTACCAAACAATACCTTTAACGATTGAATCATATAAATATTATTATTTTGTGGATATAGTCAGATATTTTTTTCCTATTTAAAATTAATTATTAATCTTTAATGATATTTCAAATATTACTATGGCATCACAAAATATCGACCAAAAATGTTGAAAGACGACGGTCGGCTACATCAATGAGCGTTCGGCACGTTTGATGTCATATCGGCCCGACGTTTATGCGCGGCCATTTACTCGACATGGTATTCTCTGTTTAAAAAAGTCCCTAAATTTTAGGGAAATTAAAATACGAGTATTCAAAAATCCATAGTATATAAATATTATACATATAATAATTTTATTATTTTTTCTGACAGTGTCATTAACCTACAAATCCTGTCCTCCTCCTTCACAATCCTCCAAATCCTCCTTTCGGGTCGGATGCGGTTTTTTTTTCACTGTATATACTCCGTAAATAAATACTACATGCCTGATACTTTGATTGACGCTTTTGCGCCATCTGCATCGTTACTATATCTAGAGAGTACATAGTTAGAAGGTTTTAATACGAGTTTGACAGTAAATATATTTTTTTATCCTCAGTATAAGTCCTAAAAGACGCATAATTTTTGAAAATTCCCTCCATCCATTGTGCCCATTTTGAAGTTTAGTTTAACTTCCCTAAAGCAAGGCATCACGTAAAGGTGGAAGAAGGCGGTGTAACTTACACCGAGACTACGATCTAGTTGGTAAAGTTCTGTAATGTCTGGACTCAGTATCCTTGCTTCTCGCTGTCAGTTCCAATTTGGAGACAAGGTAGCCGGTATACATAATATGCATTCTACTTCCACTACATGGATGTCGATAGTAAGGTACCTATAACATCTTTGGTGTGAAGCGACGGCTATCTCTTTCCACCAGGAGAACCATCTGCTTCTTGGCTAAACTATAAAATAAAACAAAAAGGATTTCACGAAATTAATTAATCTTGTGAAACTGATGCAAGTATTTCATTACATAATAACGCCAGCGACACGACACGACAACAACGAAATAGTATAATATGGAAATTGCTTTGAGAAAAATGTCATGGTCATGAAAGTATTTTTTTTATCAGCTTTAAAACTGGTACCTAATTTGATTATATTTTGATTGGCTAAACTGGTACGACTATCGCCTAAATTGACACCTATAGAATTTAAGTTGAAACAACAAAATAGCCATAGTTGTTAGCCTAAAAATCTTTAACAGAAACATCGAGCTAGTGGCCGAGCAAAGTGCTTAGACAGAGTATTTTTACTTGTCTTTACATACATTTTATATAAGTACTTACATCTCTCGTGAAACCAGAAATATGCAGAGATGCTGACTTAAAACCTCACAAATTGTTTGAAATAATTTAGTTAAATTTCATTTAAATACTTGATTGCACATAATTGAAACAAAAGGCTTAACTTAATGCTCAAACTCAAAAAATTGTTTATTCATAATATAAACCTTTACAAGCACTTTTGTCGAGTCGATATTTTTAGTATTAATACCGGATCTTAACGCGGCCACACATTGAGAAATTCCCGCGGAAGAAACTCAGCAGGCATGCTATTAAGCATTTTCTACAGTTTACCTTGTATAAATTATTTTCAATAATTTAAATTTCAGGGTTATTTATTAGGGGGTCATTGGTCAAAAGCGTGCCTATCGCGATCTCTGCCAGTCCATTGAACTTCAATTCTGGCCCGAAAACGTAGCGCAGTGCGGATTAGGGCGTCTTTCACAGGCGACGCGTACCAACCCGCTCTCGTTGGTACGAAAAACTGCAGATGCGGTGATGGGGGCAATCACTTATTACGCCACGCCCGAATAGGCAAAATGAGGAGAGCAAAGTGCCACATAGGCACCTGGAATGTGAGAGATGTGTTGAAAGATAAGATGAATGTATTTACATTAAATATATCGTATAATGTATATGTTTGCATATGTAATTTTTTATTATCATATGTTCAAATATATTTCTTTTGTTATATGTTAAGATGCACCACCTCTTTAAATTATTTTATTTCTGGATTACATGAGGTTGACTAGTATAGAATGCCCTTAGGCGTTAAGTTAAACCGATGTACATATTTGCTGTGCATGAACATAAATAAATGAATGTGTTGATAGATGTAATGAATGAGATAGGCCTGGATGCTCCATGCATAACGAAAGCTAAGAAAACGGGCAGCAAAGCGACTGTTCTATCCGGTTGCATGATGGCTTTGTAGTCTGGTTAACCTCAAAGCGATACCGCCAGCGCTGGAGTAGGTATTCTCCTATTATTTCGCTTAGTTTCTGGTCTGAAAGTCTGGGCCGTACTAAGCTGAGACTTGCGCGGAATTTTATGGTAACAGCATATGCACAGGTAGGCTTGTTGACAAATGACGACCTGTAAAAGTTTTGGGATTCTGTTACAGATGTTTTGGATATGGTTGATGCTAGGGAAATTATTATTTGTAATCTGAATGGCTGGATTAGGATGAGGCGGCCAAGCTATGAAACTTTGTTGGGTCCATTTGCTGATAGAAGAGTGAATGATGCAAGTAGTGGATTTATGCGTGAAAAGTGTTCCTTTTGTGTCAAACACTGCATTCCATCATAGAGATATTTATTTGAATACATGAAGAAGGAATGAACAAAAGAGTGTGATGGATTTGATTTTGGTACAAAGTAAACACAAAAAATGTGTAATGGTCACAAGGGCCCAAAGAAGTCCCAGTCTTGATACATACCATTATTTCGTAATCAGCTGCTTTAGGGGTCTGTTTAAGAAGTGGAGATATTGGTGGAAGCGTGTTCCATTTGGAGAGCTTGAGAGGATACTACCACTAAAAGGCCACTAAAAATATATACCGGATTCCTATAATTAACGATCCCTCACTCGTAGCAGTTATCGTTAGCAACCAATTTAACAATTACGAGGCGTTCCACAACTTGTTTGGACATTTGGTAATTTGAAAGTTACAGACACAGTTTATATTAGAAAAGATGTACTTTTTGGTTCAACTGCATCTGAAGTCCAAACACTGATTAAGGTGTTGAAAGAGGATGAAAACGAAGATAACCAAGGTAACTGGTATTTGAAAGGGAAATAAATGGATGTAAGAGTTGTGGTTAATGATGTTGGAACAAGTGTACAAGTTTTTATGTCTTGGATGTGATTTAAGCAGGGATGGAATGTACACCGCTGATATAGAAAGAAAAGTGTGTGCGGAGAACAGAATGAATGGAGCGTTTAAGAAACTACTTCAAAGCACTATCCTTAGCCAGGGTACTTGTTTTGCCCTAGATAACTCTGCACTTGCCTCAAAGCTATTGTACTGAACTGAAAGCTGGATATATCAGAAAGGGCATGAAAGTAGAATTAACGCGATCGAAATGAAGGCATTATAAAAGTTCTGTAGTATAACACTCGTGGACCATGTTCGCAATTCGTTCGGAATTACTATTAAAACACCCGTTATTATTATGTACCCTATTTTGAGCAAATAAATGATGAAAAAAAATGAAAAAAAATGCTGAGGAAAAGAAAGGTTGGGATTGAAAGATACTCGTAGCATCGTTGTAAAAATGAGAAAAGGCGCATTTCGTTGGTTCGAACTTGTTAAAAGAATACAAGATGAACGATTAACAAAATAAATATACAATGCAAATGTGTGACAGGATTTGGGTACCGAGGGAGACCAAGACCAAGATGTACCATAATCAAATTATTCGGGTACTATCTAAAAATAGTATCAAAACCCTTCGAAACATGCGTATTTGCATGAAGATAGTTATAATGTGGACAAAGCCAGGCAAATCTGTCTGGAAAGTGATATTTGACCCTCAATTCTCTTTGCCTACTCCGTAAGGGATTTGCCGCGAGGATATGTATGTAGATTTCAACAAAGCAAAATGATTAGTGGTGTGGCTGATATATTAGTATTCGTTAAGATATTAGTAATATTGAAGGGATTTGTGGATTATATCTACCGAAGAACTATAATATGCTAATATTTCATATTCACCTAATATCAGGAATGACCAATCAAAATTAATCGGATAATAGCATTCGGAAAAGT
>DWBA01001765.1:0-10088 GCA_018236825.1 Apodemia zela
AAAACGTGTACCTACATATGTACATAATATATAGAACTTACTTGTAAATCTCGACGTTTCGGCCAAGTTATATCCATATTAAAAATATATTTATATCCATTAAATTTAAAATAATAATAAAATATTGCTGTACAAATTACACAAATTGATCTATTCCCAAAGTAAGAAAATTATTTAGTTAATCAACGATACCTATAAATACATAATATATAAGTACTGAAATATATTAATTTGGTATGGTAAACCCAAATCCAGAAAAACATGCCTGACGGAAATCGAATCCGAGCCCCTTCGATTGCGTTGTTAGAGTCGCTAACCACTCAACCATGGTCAACGTGGTGGTCAAAAGAGAGCAGAACGGGGCCATCATGTTTTTATATAATAGAATGGATCTATTAAAATCATATTCCCTTCCTAGTCCCTAAATTTCACCATATTTTTGTACGCAAAAATATTTTAAATCTGGCTAGATTTGAACAAAAGCTCCTACCAAATCCTTACCGTGTCATTTTTTAATTTAAGATAAATTATACTTATATAAAAAAGCACCTGATAATGTAGCTTTCTGTAACTGAAGTTCTATAGAAATTGTTTTTTTTTTATTTGTACATTACTTGCAAACAAACAATTCTTTTCTGTTTATAATATCGATATGATAGCATGTACGGTACTTTTTGTGTTATTGAACAAAACCGCTTAATAAATAACCGTTATTATAGTTATAAAATAGTTTTACAAAGAGCATCATAGTCATAGCAGAGTTGAAATATATAGTAATTATCCTGAAGATGCCTTAAAAAGCGAAACCGGTTGATTAATTTAATAAACTATGTAAGTATATGTAAAGTGAAATAAAAGTAAAAGAGCACTATTTACTATATTTACCTCTAAATAATGGAATTTCACCAAGACCTGCCGACGATGGATCGTGCAAAATACGTCAAGGTATTTTCTAAAAAATAGGTTACGAGTTGAATTTTTATAAAAAATATTTTAACACAGAAATATTTTGATGATGTAAGTTAATGATAAAAATAAATTCAGATTAGATGCATACACACTTTTGTAAGTATAAATATTAAGAAAAGCATAGAAGAAAAGAATGTTAATCCAATGTTAACACATAATAATTATCACATTAGATTCAGTCTAGTTATTTTGCGAAAAAAATAGAATAGTTACTGGCAATTAATTGCCCAGTTTTATGTTAAACATCACTAAAGTGCATATAAAGCTCCTTTTAAACGTTTTGGCGATAATACACAACACAATTGACATGGAGACCTGGTAGCCTCTTTTATTTATATGTGAATGGAGAAGCTACAAACCCCGGAGTGTTGATGGTTGTATCAATTTCATATAATTATATCATTTTTTAAATATAATTATTTCCTTGGCGGGATGGCAACGCATAAGTCTACTGCCTACTTTACCCTCCAAACCGGAACAGGACAATCACAAGCATTGACAAGAATAGGTAAAGCAGTGGTATTAAATACCCGGGCGAGACATTGTGTAACTCTACCACCTAGTAGCCACGATGGTAGTCACACGTATAGCCAATCGGTCGCCTTTTACGACCTGCTGGCAAAACGGTAGTTGACCTATTCTTCAAAGGAGCCCAGACCAACACGTGGGAAACAGCAAACAAACAAATAAACATAAAAAAACAGCTGAATTGTAAATCTCTTACTTTTTGGGAAGAAGATAAAGCTCGAATAGCAATCGAGAATAAAGTTGTATAAAATTAAGTGTATTTGCCTCATAAAATTCTGATATTTTTGGCTACGTTGTAGATACAATCTCATGGGAACGAATTTTAACTAACGCCATTGTTACCGACTAAAGTCTTAGAAAATTAGCATTTTAATTTTTCATAATTATGCGTTATAGCTATTACACCCGCTCAAACAGAATTATATGGTACCTACTACAATATATTTTTTTATATCATAATATAGCAAACAAGCAGATGGTATTCCTGGTAGAAAGGATAACTGGCGCCTATAGACATTATAAATGTTAATTGGTACTGTTATACCTGGCCACTGTAGGCTAATGTGCCAACCTCATCCCTTTTATTGCCGACACATCACTCTCATATATCCACAGTTGGTTAATAGAATCAAGCCCTCCTCAGTCTCAATCCAACATCCTCGTTAGACGGCTGCCTTTCTTAAATTTAATAATTGTCTTTTTATTTCTTAGCCAATAAATAATTCTTTTTTAAAAAGACTATCCTAAAGAGACTCATAATAGCACGGAATCCTAAAAATTAAGCTGAACATAAAATATGTTACCTGTATGTAGCATTTCGTCAACTCCTCTGTGTGAATTCTGCAAAGACATATTTTCCTGTGCCATATAGTCCACGGTAATAGCTGTATGGTCATGTCCAAACCGTCGACTCAACAACTGCTCCCTTTCGGATTTCTCTTGTTCACGTCTTAGCCGTTTATTTTGAGCGTTGAGTAGAGAGGCCTGGAAATTTATTTTCAAGTGTTTAGACTTAAGTTTGTTTGAAATGTTTAATAGTGTTGTGTCTTAAATTCAATGTTTATAGTTTCAAATTGTTTGAAGTTCTAAGAACTCTCGACTTGATAACATATTTTACATACATGTTAACATATACATTTAGTGAGAATACCAAAAAAATTTTTGAAACAGAATTAAAAAAATATATACTTAATAGGATAAAAATGGCATCAGTTGGTGGTAGGCAAAATGCTTTGGCTTTTTGGTCCATTTACCAAAAAGCCAAACTAAAATACTATCACGGAATGGGTTGTGTGGCAGGCTAACTGAACTAGTTTAGCCCTGCATAAGGTTGTCATTTTCTGAAATAAAATAGCCTGATTCGGTGCTGTATTAAGCTGGACATTTTGCCCTAAAAGATGGACATTGTCTTCTTTAAAAAGCAATTATATTCGGATTGCTAAGCTTGTTCACTTTTAAAAAGGCTTAGCAAAGGTCTTAGAGACCGGACAACACTACCAAAAAATCCAAGTAAAAGCTTTACAGGTGGCAACCCTAAAATCGGTTTATGGTTTGGAGAGAAAGGTTGCTGGTAAACTTATCTATATGTGGCATTACATCTTTGTACGCAAAGCACATGGTTTTTTTTCTGTCAAAATAGACATCAACTTATTTGTTATCCTTAGATATAAAATAGTTGTACAACAAGAACCGGATGTACCAATTATGAGGCTTGTTACTAATATCTGTATTCTTACTTTATCTATTACTAGGGACCTTCAGCTTAGAAGCTTCGCCCGGATTATAATATACATATATTATACATATAAAAAACTGCATCAAATTCGTTGAGTAGTTTTTAAAAATCTAAGCCTACATAGGGACAGACAGCAGGGACTTTGCAGCTTTGCAGCAGAAACTTTGTTTTATAGTGGTTTTATACTATGTAGTGAAGAATATTGTGTAGATACCTATATATTCCATATTAAAAATAAAATATAACAAAATCTAAATAAAATGTAGATTAATTCAAATTGTACAATACAATACAATACACTGCTGATCTCAAACTAAAAGCTTATCCAATATCCCCGCTAGTTTGTGTTTTTTTAAGCCCAATTAATCAGAAAAATAAATTTCTATCAATCTGTCTTACCAGAGTTTATTACTACAAGATATAGTAAAATTTTAGTAAGATAGATTGATAGAGATTGGATTACGAACGTCTATCTATATGTCTGTTGGCCATATAATTTTTTTAAAGTTTATGAATTTATGTCCAAACTAAGAAATACAAACATTTATGCACATCAAACAAATGTATGTAGATATCGGGAATTGAACCCCAAGGTTTGGTACCACCTACTTAACTATTCCTATTAGTCCTTCACTGCAGTTGTGTATAGAGGATAAGTTAGCCGTAGACTTATGCATGTGGCATTTCAACCCACCACATGGATGGCAATGCACTATTAACATCTTTAGTGTCTATAGGTTATTGTCATATCTTTCCATCAGGAGAGCCATCTACTTATTTGCTGAACACAGATAAAAAAAAAGTAAATACAAGCAATATGTTCCCGACCGTTTGTTGGTAGAGTGGTTAGCGAACCTGATTATGCATCAATGGGGCTCGGGTTCGATTCCCAAAGGGTACAAACATTTGTGTGATTAGCATGGATGTTTGTATTTCTGGGTTTGGGTGTTTATTATGTATATAAAAGTATTTATATATGTATGTATGTGTATTAGTATCGTGTTATTTATGTAGAAATAAAATAAATACCTGTATGTGTTTGCTGTCATACTTTAATTGATCAACTCTCATCTTTGCCATTGATCTTAGATTTATAGGTGTTTTGTATACTAGCACATCTAATTTTTCACAATTCCTGAAATATATATATATAATATTATACTTCGTTATATTTATTCAGTAATTTTAACAATGAATGCATATATTAACACATATTTTAAACTAAGAAAAATTTCGCCTACTCTTGGCTACTAGTTGGTAGATTTCAGCACTGTCTCGCCCGGGTCTGGTACCACCGCCTTGACTATTCCTACCGCAATAGCGTCAGTGCTTGTCACTGTCGTGTTTCGGTTTGGAGGGTGAAGTAGCCGGTAAATTATGCATGTGGCATTAACACTTCGCCACAAGATAGCAACGCACCATTAACATCTTTGGCGTCTATAGGCGATGGTTGACTCTTTCCATCAGGAGACCCATCTGCTTGTTTGCTATCTTATGATATAAAAAAAAACTCGTATATATAATATACAAAAAAAAATACAAAAAAATGTTACAATTGTCATTTACATATTATTTTAGTAACACACTAAGACGATCCAAGAAAGTCAGCAGGCAAAGAAAGTATACAAGACAAAATATTCCAATGTTTACGATAGATCTAAAATAATACTACAACAACTACATATACAATAGAACCTCTATAAGTCAAAACTCAAGGAGATGCAAAAAAAATTGAGTTATAGAGTTTTCGGCTTATTGAGGATTTTGAGTTAGGTAGATTTTGATTTAACCTCTACAAGAGGTTAAGTTCGTTCTAACTAATTTTGAGTTAGAAAAAACACTAACTTTTCAACGAGAATCAAAGTTTTCAGTTTACATTTCATAGCACTCATGTTTAAGCAATTTTATTTTTTTCTAGAAATTTGATGTGTTTTGCGGTAGAACTGAACTACTTTTCACAATGTTTAATCTATAACAAATTACTTGCTTCGTTAAAATTCAAATAATAATTCGTAATAAGTACCCAAAATCTAACACCTAAAGTTTTAAGAAAACATTGTTGGATATTAGACATTGTTTGAGATATAGAGGTCCAATTTAATTTTTTTGACTTATAGAGGCAAAATATGTACCTAAGTGGCTTGTCGGGACTTGATTGAGATTTCGAGTTCTAGAGGTTTTGAGGCTTGAAGGGAAGGGAACAAAGCTTTTTATTGAGTAAAGGAGGTTTTCGACTTATCGAAATTCGACTTAAAGAGATACTACTGTATAATATTGGTAGATGAACATATTTTAAACTTCTTATTTACTGCAAAATCTATTATACATTTGCGAAGCTTATTGTATGTATAGCTCCATATAAGAGTTACTTAGTCTGTGAAAATGAGATGTATGATTTATGATATAGTAATGTACATCATAATTTTGTAAATGAGCAAATACATAATATGTGCATCAGGTTTTCAAATATAATCGATGGTCCCTATAACAATATCGGTTCTGCAAAAATACTACTGTTCAGTAGAGCAGTTTTAAAATTTGTTTTGACGATTATAAAAAAGTTATGAGAGTGAAAGTTCAAATTACGATTGATTATTCAATGTATTCTTTAATAAGTACTGACAAAGCCAAAATGTATAATTAATTGAAAGTTTAGGTAATATTTTACGTTAAAAAGTGAATATTGGTAAAAATGTATATATCCTACATTGTTAATAGGATCGATATATGAAATATTATAGTATGAGTATTAATTGAAGGGAAACCCTTGGGCTAATATCGGGAAATGCCCTTACATATCTTCTTCTTCTTATATGTCAATATGCATTCACTGTATATTAGAACTAGCTGCTCCCCGTGACTTCGTTTGCGTGACTCAAATACATTAATTCTCTTTGCTCAGTCGGGTAAAAAAATAGCCTATGTCACTCTCGATTCCTTCAACTATCTCCACACAAAAACTCACACACACACACATATATTAGTATTTTCTCTTTAGTCAGATGCCACCACATTTCCTGCTCTTAATGCCATAATAGTAGCGCTCTTCATGGCACTTTTTTGGTTAGAAATTATTGAGTAGCTGTTAGTGCTTATGGGTATCGTGCGGCCCGTTTCTAATGCCATAATAGATGCCATGCCAATCCCTAAATGGTTACCCTTATTTCTTTCTGCCTAACCCGTAAGGGATCTGGCGTTAAGATATGTGTGCATGTTACTTTATAATTCATAATAGAATTCAGATATAAATTAATTTAAGAAAAACATTTAGTTGTAAAACAGTTTCATACAAAACGGCTGGTCTTGAAGTAATAAATAATTCGAGATCCATTGGATACATTATAACAATATTAACGATACTTACTTATTGATAGCATTTATTTTCGACTGAATTTCTTCTTCGGCCCTTTGTGAGTCTGGATCATTTTCTAACTTGTAAAAACAATTCGAAGTTTCTTGTATTAACTGGCTTGTTTGATGATATAAAGCTTCCATTTTTATAACAAAATATTCATTGAAACTGCTGCTTAACTATTCTCACAATCAACAAAACGCGATAAAACTTGTAAGATCTAAAAGTACTTTAATTAAAATCCTGTATTTAAAAAAAGTTCGTCTCAAGAGTGAAGACATTAGTGATTAGACATTAGACAACACAACAGCTCACAGCTGAGTTCTGACACACGTCACACAGGTAGAGATGTGATAAACGGCTTATTTTTGTCAACACGCTTAAACGTAATACTTGTTTTCATAGTTCAGTGTTCACTAAAAACACATTTTTGTAGAAAACGCTTAAGTAATTAACTACAAGTTACAACTAACAAGAAACAACGACGCTTTATAACTACCCATTATATTTATAGTCCAATGATCTAATCGAATGTACCTACATAATACATATACAAATCAGTTCACTAATTTACAACAATGCACTATAAGGATACAGGTAATAAGTTGGTTATAATAAAAAAGTACTGGTTGCGTAATCTCACAAGCATGCGAAAACGAAACACACACGCTATACCGAAGACAACGAAATGCGAACTAAAAAAAGCTGTTACTGGTTCTTAATAAACGAAAGTTAACCTACCAAATTTAGCAGTCTGGATGTGCTCACACTTATAAGAACGAATACACTTGAATTAAATATAAATTAAAATAAAAAACTAAATATATTTAAGTACACTTAAATATAGTAGTTTTTTATGAATATCGTTTTGTGCTTTACACCCATTAAAATAAAGTCACCTTTCAATCACGCTGAAAAAAAGCGTATGCTTTACGTATGACCATGAACGACAACTTTTTGATAGTGGTGTGGCTGATATATTAGTATTCTCTAAGATATTAGCACAGAACAATATAAATACTCCTGACGGAGAATATTAGTGATATTGCAGGGATTCGTGGATTAGTAATCCGGTGGACTATGATATGCTTATATTTCATATTCACCTAATCTCAGTAATGATCAATCAAAATGAATCGGATAATAGCATTCGGAAAAGTTTGGATTCACCCGGTTGGAATTCATCGTATTCTAAGATATCAGATTCGTGATTCATATTCGTTTGATATTACCGAAATTTCAAATGTCACTATTACTGATATATTAGTAAATAAAATAGTAGTTCCAACGTACTACATTCTTAAACCAAACCATTTTTATAATTCTGCAAATGACTATGTATAATTGATATGTTTACTATCTACCAAAATAAGCACTAGACATGGGTAGGCGGTGCGTGTAATATTACAAAAGTAATATCACTCAGAAACGTGATACAACATCGCACATCAGACAAGCGATACAACCATAACACATTACATATTATTACTTCATAGATCACTCGATACCAATTCGGATAGCGTCGTTTCTGGTTGTATTACGTATTATGCTTCTAAGAGAGGAGTGTGTAATACGCAACTTGCGGAGTAATGCAACCTGCGTTACAACACAAATATATCGAATTATACAAAGATGTGGCGCCGGTGGATCTAGCTGGTAGACCGAACATCGAGCCTGTTAGTGCAAAAAACTTCAAACGTATGATGACCATAATTCGGTTCATATTTGTATGAACATTTCACTAATTATAATTACGAGTAGGTACACTTACTGTTGCTATGCAAGTATTTTTTGTAATTTAGTAATTTAATTTTACTTGTTTTGTGTTAGTGTTTACCTTTTCTCACTACACCGATGACTTGGGTTGTGTTGACTGGTCGCCAAGCGGTGGCCAAGCAAATGTGCATACTAAGACGCCCGGTCCCCAACAATTGCCAATACAAGTCAATGCTTATTATTTACATTTGCATATATTTTTTTTACAGGATCTTGTCATGCGAATAGTTATAAAATATTTCATTGCCTTAGCAAAAATTGCGTTTTGTCAAGAAAAAAATGACTTGGAAATGGTAACTTAAAAAATCAAAAACTTAATATCTAAATTGCTAATCATTGCTAAATTTTATTTAATTAATTAGACTACTTGTACCAGTTCTTTAATTACTTTCACCATGTATAAAATAGCTGACAACTTTGAAACTACTGAACCGATTTCCTAGAACCACCGCTAGAAAACTAGTTTTCTAATAAAATAAATCGCATTCTAATCGGTTCACCCGTTTAAGAGCTATGGTGCCACAAACAGACACATAGAGGTTAAACTCACAACACTCTTTACTTCACTTAGCAATTATAAATAGGTACAAGACACTAGAAATAGTTTAAAAATAACTATAAATTTTAATATTATCTAAAAAACTCTACAACAATTTTTAGTAGGTTCTAATTTCCACAAAACAAAATTATAAGACAACAATGGTGATCACACCTTTTTATTTCACAGCATAGCTAACAAGAAGATGGTTCTTCTGATGAAAAGAGACAACAGCCACCGTCCATAAACACCAAACATTCTTTATCGTTCTGACCACAGACTAATTAGATGTACGTTCTGACTAGACTAGTATTTTCGATTCCAGTAGCAAGTAATTTAGTAACTAACCATGTCTGAACACCAACAATTTAGTCTAGTAGATTAGTGAATAATTTAGTCAAGCCGATCCATTTAGTTCTATATAACCTGACTCACCGACTAAACAAGTGTGAACCTCTCGTTCTAGTCAAGTTATTAATAGAATTACACTGTGTTTTGCTTGTTGTTTTGTAGAATGTTCATCTTGCGAAACACAATAGAGGTGGGAAAAGTGTATCTCAGATAAGATTGGATCATTAGTATCTGGATCAGTCGCGAGATATGTATCAGTAAAACGTGTCATTTGGAACATCAGATCTCTATTTCTGAAGCCTATCTTTGACAATTATTGACGCGTAGATATAAATGATCGAAATTGTTATTACGAATAAATGATCTGTTTTTCATTATTATTTTACTAAACAGTAAACAAAAAAACACCGTTATAATAGTCTCACACAATTACACAGCCATAAACAAAACTTACTCGTTATTCAAAAATTAAACAGAACTAAAAGTACATTAGAAGAGTAGGTAAAAGTGAAATAAAACTGTTTGATTTTGTTTATTTAATATTTATTGTTTACCAACTAAGTGTTTAACAATAACGACGACACGCAACGTAAGCTTGAAAATTAACCATCTCTCTTTGTCTTATAAAATTTTAACAATTTAATAAAACAAAGAGAGATCGCGAATCGCGAGAGCCGAGCCGTTTACCACTTGCCGCGTTCTAAAGATCTTAAGGCTCCTCTTCACATAAGGTCATGATGGCCCATCAAATGATCAGCCATCATTGCCGCCATGATCGGGCAACTCTCCACACAATCGTGAACAATAATTTAATACTGTCGACACAACGGCGATTGCGC
>DWBA01001766.1:0-10087 GCA_018236825.1 Apodemia zela
GTCTTCAGCTACCTACATACCAAATTTCATCGTAATCGGTTCAGTAGCATTTGCGTGAAAGAGTAACAAACATCCATACATACATACTCACAAACTTTCACATTTATAATATTAATAGGATATAGATCAATCAATATATTGCTAATTAAAGATCTACTTCTGGACGAAACAACAAATAGATAACCCGTAAAGCGTACATATTTCACTCAACTAAACAAACAAACATCTATACAGCATCGCTAGTCTAAGTGAAATAACTAATCCAAGTGAAACAATATCAATTCGCATAGTGTCCATAACGGCTGACAACTAAATATAGCGTCGCTCGGTGCGAGTAGCGAGCGTGCCGTGGTCGCCCTACTGTCGGCCTGCCGCTGTCTATAAATCAGCTAGACAAACTGTAATACCCGCTTACCGACTAACAGGAGTTTGATGTATTTGTGATGAATAAACAATTTTGAAAATTTATTGGAAATGTTCGTATTGTCGTTTGTTATAAAAAAATCTACAATTTTAATGGAAACGAATTTATATGTATACTAGCTGACCCGGCGAACTTTGTACCGCCTAATATCACAGGTACTAATATTGACAAATGTTGATACGATATTAACGTCACTCAATTGTTTTGCCTTCCCGGAACCCCTCCACTTATACTTAAACTTTATGGTATGGTATGAAAGTTCAAATTGACTTGTAAGTAGTATTACGAATCTTTTGTATGGGAATATAGAAAAGTGTTGTTTTTAAGACTTTTGCAAGCAATTTTTTAAATCATACACCTTTAATAGGCTGTAGGATGCTATATTATTATATTTAAAACAATTTAGTTCCCTTTACTAGTCTGTGCTTGAAACGTAGTGATTATATTATACTCTTCACATTAACTACAAAGATCTATTTACGTATAACGATTACAATGACAGCGGTTTGTTTACGTTTTGTACCGATGGCGCCCTCTGCGCCGAGCTTCGGTAAAACCTCCTATTACTTTCTTCATTTATCTCGCCACCCGGAAAGTCATTGAACTATGGTGAGCTGTAAAGTCGACAGAAATTCAGATCACACTCAAATCTATTGGAGCATCTAAACTACAAGGGGTAAATGAAATGTAAGGTAACAGCTGGAGAAGTTATTATTCATTATTGTCTATTAATAATTGATTCTAATTTCCTATTACAATTTCACCTGGCTTTGAAATATCTAATTTAGTGATAAAATGCTATCATAATATCAACACTCTTATCTTTAAAACAATATGAATTTATTAATTTTACTTAAAACTTACCAATAGGAGGCACAATATACAAAAACTCTACTCGATGCTTGACAATCAACCCCAGGAATAGTTCAGGCTTGAATGCGGGTAGCGTGACAAATTTGGCTCCTCGACTCATTAAGTTAAGCAATACTACACTCATTCCGAAGATGTGGAAAAACGGAAGGACAGCAGGAATGACTGGCTGATATGTTGCTGTAATAAATAAAAATAATAAGATTTAAAAATAAAAGAACAATATATCTTCATTACATAGTATAAAACAAAGTCGCTTTCTCTGTCCCGAACTCCCTATGTATGCTTAAATCTTTAAAACTACCAAACGGATTTTAATGCGTTTTTTTTTTTAATAGATAGAGTGATTCAAGAGGAAGGTTTATATGTATATATGGTACCCGTGCGAAGCAGGGGCGGGTCGCTAGTTATATATATATTTCTTCTATGCGTGTGTATGACACTGAACTCCTCCTAAACGGCTGGACCGATTTGAATGAAATTTTTTGTTTCTCCAGATGCATTCGAGAATGTTTTAGATTCACAATTGAACCCGATAGGTGGCGCTGTGATCAGATTCAGGTAGAACTACGTGTCTTCCGGCCCGCTAGTTTATAAATATAATATACCCAATTAATATTTTTCAAAACACATTTATGTACAGAAATTATTTTGACATCCTTTGATTAGGTATACCTATCTATATATCATTACATAGTATAAAACAAAACCGCTTTTTCTGTCCCTAACTCCTTTTGTACGCTTAAATCTTTAAAACTACGCAACGGAATTTGATGCGGTTTTTTTTTAATAGATAGAGTGATTCAAGAGGAAGGTTTACTGTATATATTGTACCCGTGCGAAGCCGGGGCGGGTCGCTAGTTTAAGTATAAAACAATGATTAGTAAGATATTTTGAATACCTTGTGTACTTACAACAATATGGTGATTCGAACTGCTTATATTAAATAGCTTTTATGTTTTTTAGATCATTTTGACTACTCTAATAGCTCATATGATGCTGACTGTACAATCTGTTACCAGTCAACCTGTTGGGTTCCTTGAATTTCCTGTTCCTTGAATTTGTTGATTCTCGTACATTAAGTAATTACGTTGAAAAATTCATAATATAATCTTAAAATGCTTATTATTTTATTTACAGATCCGTCGATTGTTCTTCTTTGCGATCGTCATCACTACGTGTAACTTAATAGAAACAACCACGAATCATGCTTTAAAGACATTTACTCTTGAAGAACTTATACCTCTAAATAGTAATTTTTATCCTGAAAGATTGCGGTACACGTGGGTTTCAGGTATGTACTTAGTTTTAAAAAATGTTACATAGTTACTAGCGGTCTTATTAATAAACAGGCATTAAAATAAAAATAGTATCGATCAAAAATAACGTTAAGAGACCAAGGCTAAGATTAATTTATCCATACACTTATTATGTCTTCACGCCAGTTCCCTTACCGGGTAGACAGAATGAGTAGAGTGCCATAAATCACGATCCCCGCAGATTTCCGTTTTCCGCTTAATCGCTAAAATATTTTACTTGCAGTATTTTTTTACTTACTAAAGATTCTATTTCCTATGTTATGTAACGTCCGATAGCTTGGTCATACTGGTATTATATTATACCTACAGAGATGCTCGCTTGCACTACTGTTATATCTATTAAAATATTATTTTTTTGAATGCACATCACGCTAAAACAGTTGTATTTTGATATAAAATTTATTTGTACCATTATATTCAGCGTGTTTTAGAGAAGGTTATAAGCTGAAAATTATCATCATTTCGATGATAAAAAACAGTGTTTCTCAATGCTATTATTATAAATTTTACTAGCTCACCCACGCAACTTTAGCCGCAAATAGAGAAAGATGTCGTCAATATAGTCATTTATACGACTTATTTATAAAAAAAATCATCCAATATTTCAGCCTCTTTGGGATTGATTCTCGAAAAAGTTTAAGCCTATGCTAGAGCTCGGGTCTTCAACAATCTACTTGCTAAATTTCATCAAAATCAGTTGAGCAGTTTAGCCTTGAAGGAGTTACAAACAGACAGACTTTCAGTTTTTAAATATTAAGCATGGATTGATTTATAATATAACAAAAGCGAGCGAGCGAAGCTGCGTGGGTCAGCTAGTACATACTATATGTATATTATAGTGTAGATCAGATAATACTGATATATCAGATAGATATAAGACAGATAAATATGAAACCATTCCGTTTAAGTACAAAGTACCATTATATATTCTGTGGTTTAAGAGAAAAGAAAGGTCGTTAGGTCTAGTAATATTTTTACTTTCAACGCGATGAAGATTACTTATCGAACAATAGCTCAACAGATAACCCTGAAGCAGTGAAAGGATAACATCTTGCAGCCATTGTCATGTAAAATTCGTGCCTCTTGAGTCTTGACTTCACAGTCGTTCCCACAACTGCAATTGTCACGTTTGCGTTTAAATAGCGTAGATTACGTGATAAACTAAAGTTTAAAGTATGATATGTTAGAAAACGCTGCGTGGTTTTTTGGTTAGCATATCAGACTATTAGGTCTTGGGGTCGATCTCTAGTTCGTGCGAAAGTATTGTTGATTGATATTTTTAATTTTTATGATTTTTAATTCACATTTCTTCATTCATTTCACTTACAACACATGCATTGGATTTAAGTGAAGAATACTTTGAAGAATTTTCTATGAACGAAACATTTGCTGTCTGCCAATAAAATTGATATTCAAAAACGTATTTCTCTTGTATTTCTTCAAAAATTATATGTATGTGTTTATATATATATATATATATATTTTTTTTTTTGAATGAATTATTTTTTATTTTTTCAATGGGAAATGAACCTAGCATAAAAACTACCCTGGATTCTTAACAATCACGATGCCAAATTTCATTAATTTCTATTCTGCAGTTTTAGCGTGATGGGTGGACAAATTCAGTCAGACAGACAGACAAAAATTCTAATAATTAGTTTTTTAGCTCCTGTGATCGATCCTTCAATAAACCCAATTAATATTGTTCAAAAAACTTTTTTGTACAAAAAATATATTTCTACCCTTTTATTATATACTAGCAGTTCCCTTCGTCCCCCTTTGCTCAGTCGGGTAATGTAGCTTTCTAAAGGTGAAAGAATTTTTAAAATCGGTCCAGTAGCTTCGGAGCCTATTCAATCCAAACAAACAAACAATCAAATCTTTCCTCTTTATAATATTAGTATAGATATTATAGATGTATAAATGTATAGCTACGAGTATATAGAAGATATAGGCTCTTGCTGAAATTTTGTCCCCAGTGTTAAATTAATTTCGCAAGAAGAGTTAAACTCAACAACCTCAAAGGGACATTTAATTTATGTTACATCGTAATTTGGTGCCTTATAGATTAATGTGGATTGAATATTCTCTTAGTTTGCTAATAAAATCAGTCCTACTACGATTAATATTCAGTGTGCGATCCAGTTCCTTTGTTAAGAATAAACTTGCCGTCTTCCTGGCGAGCAGTGAGTGAAGGCCAAATATTTCACTTTTTTTCGAAAGGGCTAATAACAGCTGGCCTTGTGGTCGTTACTGTGAAATCGGACCTGTGGGGGGAGCAGAGTACTCTGCCAGAGTAGTTCATTATTTTTTTTTTGTTACGACTGCTATGTAGTATAATTCTGCTGCGACTCCCTCTGGTTAATGCCGGGTCTCAATAGTAAACATCTGTCATTCGTAGCAGTTACCATTAGCAACCAATTTAATAATAACGAGGCGTTCCAAATGTTGTTTGGACATTTGGTAATTTGACAGTTATGGGAACTGTTTTAGCTTACCATACGTAGAAAATGTTACTACTTGTAACTAAACTAGTCGTTACACAGATATAGGAACCGGACATTAATAGTATTAGTGTTAATAGTATCAGCGCATATCACAGTCGCATTAATTTCGTAAGTTTGTTTGGCGAGTAAAGTAACCGGTAAATTATGTATGTGGCGACTGGCGTTACATATCTGCCACCTTTAATATCTATAGGCGATAGTTATCTGCTTCTATCAGTAGAGTCTAAAAGAGGCATTGCTGTTGCAAATAAGCACATACCATGTGCTCATGTAGTTTTAGAGTAGGTATAAAATTTTAGTTACATTGCGATTTCATATTTGTAAGACTTGCTGGATCCAATAGAAGGATACTTCCACTATTACATTACATTACAATATTCAATACTTAATTACGATTTTGCCTCTGCCATAGTTCGCAATAGAATTATCGGTCAATTGCACTAACATTGTCTTAAGTTAGGAGAATCCTAAATAGTATGCTGTCATTTTTTGTTTTAAATGAAAAGAAAGTGACAGCATGCTAATAAAGATTCTCCTAAGCTAAGACAAGGTTAGTGCAATTAGCCATTAAACTAATATGTAAGTGACATATTATGCTATTTTATTTAAAAAAAAATCAGATTCTGTTTTGCACGCTGCGTACGCGGCTGTGCTGTACTCTAAAAAGGTAATGGTTTAGCATCTCAAATGATTTAAACTGTATCTATAGTATTTTACTAATATCAATACACTGATATAAAGAATAACCCCCAATTTTATAAACACATTTAATACTTTAAAACACATTTGTAAAGTATAATATAAATGTGTGGCCGTCCGGATGTCTGTATGTTGGCTGTGCAATGATTGTACTCAGAATTCTAAACATATTGGTACTTCAACAGCTTCCGTGTAACCCAGGATTGTATCTAGTTGAAAATTACTTTCTGACTCATTTATTGACAAATTAATTTTCTACAGGATAATCATTTGGCTTTAATTAAATGATTTTTAAAATTAAACAAACCGCTCATTTAATATTAATTGGAAAATCCATGCACACTTCCAATTTTTTCGTTTTTTATGTCATTAGATAGCAAACAAGCAGATGGAAAGAGAAATTATTCTATAGACACCAAAAATATTAATGATGTATGGCTATCTGTGTGGCCAGATGACAATGCCACATGCATAAGTCTGCCGGCTACCTTACCCTCCAAACCGGTACATGACATGACAATATTAACGCTATTGCAGCAGGAGTAGGTAAGGTACTGGTACCATATACTCAGGTGAGATGTTGCACAATGATAGTGACACATGTAGCCAGCCGTTCACATTTAATGAACAGCCAGACAGAATGGCAGATGGTCCTACCTTCAAAGGAGGTCCGTACCCACACATTGGCAAAAATACATATGTAGAATATTATAGTATTCAGTTGCAATTGCAATTGAATACTATAATATGCCACACATTGGTTTTGGCTCTTTAAAATAATACACCATCCATCTTCCTGTCAGGCAGAACGTAAAATACAAACAATTGGTCTAAATGTTGTGCAATATGACTCCTGGGTCTGGTATTTAAGACTTACCGTTACCTGCTGCACTTTTTCCATTATTTTTTCCAGTTTGGAGTGTAAGGTAGTTGGTAAACTTGTACATTTCGGGTTAATGGGCGGAAATGCACCATTAGATCTATTATATCTAAAGGGGATGATTTTTTGTAGATGGAGGATGGGTGGTTTTAAAACAATGCTTTTGCATGATGATCTATAGGTGATATGAAAAAAAAACCCCTACTAAATATTATAGGATGGCAAACCAGCTGATAGATGGAAATAAATGGCCATGTTGTTAAAATCTCCATCAGATCTTGTTAAAATCTATAGTCTCTGCCTGATTAAGTCTTAGTCATCAGGGTCAAAGTTTTTTGAAAAAATTGATTTTTCAACATCACTTCGAAATTTTTCAACAATAATTTTGTAGCTATAACAACATTTTAGAGCTCAAAAAATTACGTTGAATGTCGTTTGGAAGATCAAAATCGATCATCGTGTTTAAAAAATACAGATTTTCAAAAATTAAAATACTGTCCCGGTCCCGGGACGAGGTCATGGGTTCGATTCCCCGGGTCGGGCAATTAAAAATGTTTTTTCAGTTTTCTGATAAAATCAACATTGCCTGGGGTTTGGAAAAGTGCCCGGTTGGCAAAAGGCTAGCCACCTATCACATTGTGGGACCGAGTATCTTTATTATGGGTGGGTATACTGGTTGTACCTCTGCCTACCTCTTCGGGGATTTAGGAGTGAAGATGCTGTACTGTAAAATACTGTCCTTTATAACAAAACTTGGAACTCTTTGAGCTCAAAGATTTGAAGGATTAAATTTCAGCTGACATATATTGTGAATGGCCTCTAAGTCTAGTTTTGTGCATCATCTCAGAATTGTCAGGTTTACAAAATTTATTAGAATGTATTTCGAAGTGTGATCTAGCAAAACTCTTTAGTTCTGATAAGATTATATATACAATATTTTTGCTCACCTTTGACCCGTTAGTCACGTGGTTAATGACCCTGACTACACAATCAATAAGGCTTGGGTTAGAATCCCGACAGGGACAAGCATTTGTGTGATGAGCACAGATGTTTGTATTTCTATGTATTATTAATTATTGACTGACACCCATATCACAAGCAAATAAATTGCTTACTTTGGGGTTAGATCGATTCATGTAATTTGTCCAACGATATATTATTACAATATAGTAAAATCCTTATTTAATTACATTTCTCGAACACATTCAAATAGACGACACATCCCTTTCTAAAATAGATTCGCAAGCTAATACCGGGTACCTATAATCAACGATCCGTCATTCGTAGTAGTAACCATTAGCAATTTAAGTTGTTTGGACATTTGGTAATTTGATATTTATAGGAACAGTTTTAGCTTACGCCTTGTAGAAAATTGTAACTACTCGTAACTAAAACGAGTAATTTTACTGATGTAGGAAGTAGGAACCGGGCATAAATCAGTTTTAACATTTATTCATTCCATTAGGTAGTCGGTTAAAAATAGTTAAAAAATTAAATAGGTAATACAATGGGTAATACAAAAATACATATTATGTATGTACTTGCTTTATTTAAGGCAAAACAAAAGTCTTTTTTTCATATAATAATGTATATTTTGAGCATAAACAAGTTTTTTTTTAAAATAATAATGTATAGACCTAACCTTATAAAGCCTAACAAGTCAATGCAGATTCACGAAGGCATCGGAGTACAGGTGGTAGTAAACAGTTATGTTACACCTCACACCCTTCCCACGTGTCACGTACCCCCCGGGTCACGCACTTGGTCAGTCTAGGACGTTCAACGCTCGCCGCTCTGTGTCATCCGCGGACGTTCACCCCGCGGGATATACAGCCCACCCGTATGAGCTCGAACAGACCGTGCGAATACGATTATTAGGGTGCTTACTCATTAATTTATAAATCGACTTGCCAATGAATAGGTATCGTTCTGCTGTAATACTTTAATACTATTTCTGTTTCTACGTCTATAGTCTTTGATATGATTTGTAGCAGAATTTGTTTCTTAAGATAAATAGCTGTAAATCTTACTTAACGAATAATGATTTTTCCCCGTGTTCGGGCAAAAATAGACCAACTGCCATTCTGCCAGGCAGTTCGTAAAATGCGAACGATTGACTTAACATGCCGTTACCATCGTGATTTACTTATTCCTGCCACAATAGGGCCAATGCTTGCCACTGTCGTGTTCCTGTTAGGGTAAGGTAGTCGGTAAACTTATGCATATGGTATTAGCGGATAGCAGCACACCGTTAACATCTGTGGTGTTTATAGGTAATGGTTGTCTCTTTCCATCAGGAGAGCCATCTTCTTGTTTGCTAAAAAGTATCTTCACGCCTATATCCCCGAAGGGATAGGTAGAGGTAGGTGCAACCAGTAGTGCATCCACGATTAGCCGAAGATACTCGGTCCCACAATGTGATAGGTGGCCAGCCTATCGCCAATCGGGCACTTTTATAATCCCGGTAACGTAGATTTTATCAGAAAACCGAAAAAACATATTTTTTAATTGCTCGACCTGGGAACCGAATATCGTGTGGTCATCTCCGACACCGAGCCACTAGACCACAGAGGTGATAAATGTTTGTTACCTCATGATATAAAAAAATTGAAATAATCAATATTGTAAATTTACGCTTGCAGTAAACTTTGTCTTTAAAATTTTGATATGTAGGTATAATACCTACAAACTTTATCAACAGTTGTTGATTTAATGATAGTCTTGCGGCGAGAAGCCAGTGTCAATAGTCACCGCCATGCCCAATGGAAAGCTCAAATCTCCACGTTACGCTAGCTAGGAGGTTGCACGCGTCACTCTACAGTCTACGCCATAGTCATCAAAAGGAGTTAGCCGCTATTGTGATTTCTAAAGAAACTGTTAATCCTTCTCTTAAAAATACCCTTCTCAAAGTTCGCTGGAACACTGTAAGCACTGCGGTAAGGTAAAGCGGCGATGGAACCGTATCCGAACTATGATACGTAATCCATAGTTACGCTGAGAGTGACATAAGGGGTCCGGCCGGACACACAAGAAGAAATTTTTTGAAGTTAAATTATTGGTGATATGGAACGGAAAACAGGAATACATACATTAATTTATTTTGCCCGTTTTGTTATGCATTCGTCGTGGAAAATTACTGGCTGTATTTTGATGAAATTCATCTCAAACCCATATTAGCACAGTGTTTTATGGCAGATTTGAATTTGAATCAGAATAAAAATGGACGATAATCGGAGTCACGAGGATGATACTGATGTACAATATTTCAGAAATAAACCACTGAATATTTTTGTATTTATCCGGGCACTATTATCATTACATAGTATAAAACAAAGTCGTTTTTTCTGTCCCTAACTCCCTTTGTACGCTTAAATCTTTAAAACTACGC
>DWBA01001767.1:0-10087 GCA_018236825.1 Apodemia zela
ATAAATGCGAAAGTTTGGATGTTTGGATATATGGATGGATGGATGGATGTTTGTTGCTCAATCACGCCAAAACCACTAAACGGATTTGGATGAAATTTGGCACACCGGTAGATGATGACCTGGAATAGCACATAGGCTACTTTTTATCCTGAAAAAATGGGTCATTCCCTCGGGATTCACCAAAAACTTTTATAATGCAGCGGGCTGCACGCAACAGCTAGTCAAATATAACTGATATTTATAATAACAATAACATGGAAAATAAAGTACATAAGTGATAATAGTGTATTTTCATAAAATAAGCCATCTACCAATGACCTTACTATTTATCTCACTACTGAGTATTTGCTAAAAACTAATAATTATCATCAGAACACTTCTTTCGTGGGTATGTAGAGGACATTAATAAACTCTCCAATTTACCAAAATTCATCATTTTAACAAAAATTTACAACTGACTCTTGTTATTTTGTATTACTGGGACTGACAATCGTATTTTAGATTACTATGATTTTTTTTTAAATAGTTTTCCCAACCTGAGAATTGAACCACGAAACTCATGATCTAAACATGAAATTTAAAACTATAAATGTTAATAAAATATGGGATTTAGATTTTACGGCCTAAGGGCCGTAAGGGATCTGGCTCGAAGATATGTTGTTTTTATTGTTGTTACCTGAAGCTGATTTTAGTTTGTAGCTTGAACTACCAGAAACAGTAATATTTCTCACTATTGTAATTGTGTCTCCATAAATATGATGTTTGTAAGCCTTAGGACTGCTATTTTTTAATTTTATTTCGACAGTTGCTGAATTAGATCCTTTTTTAATAAATGCTGAAAAAACAAAAACATAAATGTTTTAGTATTGTTGACTGACACCCATTTCACAGGCAAATCGTTTTAGTTTGAAGTTAGTTTGCTTCATCTAATGGTATTATATTTTTGCTAAATAAGGAAGAGTCAAGCAGTTACATATTTTTTAGAAAAATAGAACTAACAGTGCAAGTTGCTTCCTCGGTTGGTCGCAGAAGCTCTGCCTCCTAAACCAACAACCAACGCTGTAAGAATAGCACTTTTACCGCTTCCATTTCTACCGACAATAAAGTTCACGTTCTTGTTTAAATTTATTTCTAAATTATCGTGACAAAAAAAGTTTTTTACGTGGATGCTATAAATGCAACCATCGATATCTTCATCCAAAGTTTCACAATCCATTCTCGCAACATAAAAGTACGTTTATCAACTACTATTTCTCAAATACTGCATATCTTTCCAAATGCTTCAAATTATTACATATATTAATATTTATTCAACATAAACAGCGTTTTTATTTCCGCCAAAACTCAAAAGTCTAAATAATAATAAAAAACAATTCAAATCAAAGTCAAACTTGTATTCTCTTTGGTCCACAGATTAAGGAGAGATATGCTTATTGCTTTGGTCAAACTACAGATTCCATCATCCATGATGACAGCTTAGATAACGGTTAGCATTGAAGATGTTCATGGCAACTATCTAACCTAAGTGTCTAACCAAATTTACTCTGACCTGTCAGACTTCTGAGCATCTGAGTTTAGCCGGTTTCGGGCTACACACACTTTCTGTCTTTAACTGTCAAAACCTAAAAGAAGTGTCAGAATTATACAATGACGCCATATTATGTTGGCATTGTAATGTTTCTACATCTAAATCTATAAAGTGTCTTGGAAAAATATTAGCTCAGAATTCTGGTTATTTAAGTTAGATTTCCGAGATTAGAAGTTGTCCTAAGTACAACGCTTTTTAAAACATTATCTGTATTTTGTGTCATAGATTGTCATAGATTTTCAAAGTTGGTCACCTTGTTTGCGCCATATTTTTGCTTACAAAATCTTGAATATTTTCGTTTTATCGACGAAAACATTGTAAAATTACACAAACTCTAATCGTAATTTTATATTTCTTCGGGAAAATCTGCCGATTAATATAGTGTTACTAAATTACACAGAAACTTCTCAAGGTAAACAACTTTCGAAAAGTCGAAACGTAAAATTCACGGTTAGATAGTTCGCTGTCAGCGTGTGTTTATAATTCGTTATCTCACTTTTATCTTTTAGTTTGTTTAAAAACGATTATTAAATACGATTTAGAAGATCAAACGTTTTTTTTACTCGTATAATTCGTAAGTGGGTAGATGAACAATATTTTTTTGGTGGCGATTTAACTAGCAATGCTTCTAAACAGTTTGTTCATTTAGGATAATATTCTGATAAATTCGTCGCTTGTGATTGTATTTTTATCATAACTTATTACTTAACTGTAGTCTTTTCATTACAGATCAAGAAAATGAGTGATTCTCCTGACCAAAACGATCCACCAAACGATGTAAGTGTAGTCATGTATCTACTATATTATAGCCGATGATGGACTTATGTCTTCCTATGCATTTTATGCCAACACTGCCCCTTATAATTAATGTTGTATGCAAAGGGAAGTGATAGCCATACATATATTCACATAACTCTCTTCATGCGTAAATGCCTTTTTCGGAGACTACTGTCCTAACTACACTAATGTCAGTAGTCAAAAATATTTCATTTTCGAGTCAGATTATTTCTAAAACTACTTCCTGAAATTCTTCTATATTATAGTAAAACAAATGTATTTTTAGACATGTGCTACATTGTTGATTAATTTGCTGATAGTATCAATGAAATTCTTCTCTCAGTGGTTACAAAGTTTCTTTCAGTTTTCAAATCTATGTCAAATTTGTTACTTTTATTGATCCAAATAAGCCAGCCAAGATATTCTATTTTCAAAAGACACCATTTGATTCCAAAGTTGAAAGCTTTTATATAAATGCCTATATATCATTGAAGTTACTTATTAAAGTACTGTTTCTGTCCTGAAGTTTAAAGCAAGGCGTCAAAATAATTAGCCATAAGCACTCCATTTACTCTATGACTGCATTTACTAGTAAAACAGCCACGGTAAAGCATGGCCATGTTTAACTAGCATACATACATAAACAACTTTAATGGCCAAAGAAATGACAGAGCTGGGACAATTAGGTACACCATACATAATATTATTATCTAAAAGTGTATTGAGTAGACAAATAGTCAGTCTTTATTTTCACTAGCTTCTTTTATTTATACTTATCTAGTATTGTTTAGGTTTTTTTTATTATTTTTTTATGTGATCATTCCCAATCATTTCGATTTCTTCCTCTTTTTTTTCATCAAAGAAATAATCAATGGTATGGTTATTATTTTCTTTCATTTTATTTTACTATTCAACAATTTAACATTGCTTATCGTTTTTCTGTTTAACTTCAGTTAAGTGATTGTGATTGTCTACTGACATATATTACTCAAATGAAACCCGCTTGCTATAAGAATAAGAACTTTTTAATTCTTATTATACTATTATGTAAATATAAAATCTGGAAACAACATACAAATTAAATTATTTATTTTCCAGCCAAAAGAATTGGAAAAATTAGAAGAAGCCAAACTCAAAGCAAAGTTCCCAAATGCAATGTTGGGCAGGGGACCTGGTGGCCACTCTGCCTTCTTACAGAAGAGACTTGCCAAGGGAGTATGTATTTCACAAAAAGTATAAATTTTTAATCAAATAATGTCAAATGTGGGAGCTGCGCTAAATTACATTAATCCTTCACTAAGCAATGCAGTAGTAGATTTTTATAACATCAAAGAAAAAGCTGGCAAAGATTTCTGGCAAGAATGTCAAGTTTTGTAACATATTCGGAAAATAGATAGTAAATATTTAAACAATGCCATAAATCAACTTATGTTCATCAGGAACATTTGTTTACGTTTTTTGGAAATTCCGAATATTGACGAACAATGCGATTTCAACAAGTTTGCAATTTAAGCTATGTATAAAAAATGCATTTAGTGTAAAATTTCACATACTAATTGTGAAATGTTCCATGCGTAGCGTATACCATAAAAAATGTAGTAAATTAATTTTTGGCAATGCAGTAAAAAAATACTGTTTTGCCTATACCGTAAGAATCGTAGTACATTAATTTTTGACAATGAAGTTAAAAAAATACTGTTTTGCCTATAATCTAGCAGATGTTGTGCATTAATTTTTAAGACAAAGAAGTAAAAAATAATACTGCATTTATGCCCTTATAGATGCAACTAATGCATCCAGGATTAGACAACAGTATTAATTCTGTGCTGTGACAGATGGCTAACTTGTTGATAAATTGGACACATATTCAGTTTTGGGCAAGTTAGATTTCCAAAAAACTATATTGTAATAAGGTTATATTTTATTCAGAATGATCTGCTCCACCCAGTGTTTTCTGTAAATTAAAAACTTACTACTTTTAGTTTTGCATTAGATAATGCAATAATTTAATAGTTGCAGTGTTTCACTTTACTATGGACAAAAAAAAGTATGTGTACCAGTTCAGATGCACAACTGGAGTTTACTCATTCTACACCTTGGCTGTATACAAGTTTTTTCTTTTCAAATGACTATAGCTGATAGCCTGAAGGGCCACAAAATCGACACTGGTCTAATGTTCAGCCTGAGTTTAAGCATAGAATTAGACTATAAACACATCTGTAAAGGAACTTCGGTTCATCCTCCTGTATGACCAGAACTTGGCTTAGTGCAGCGTTTTGACAAATTATGGAGGGAAGAGACCTGCCATTGTGCCATTAGGTGTGGGGCAAACAAGGTTCTTTAAGGCCGAGTCTGCTGATGATGGTGTAACGAGTAGTTTGTAGGGTTGGGATGCAGCAATTGCTGCTGTTATGGGATCATCGGGTTCAGATAGTACATGGTGCGGCTTCTTGAACCTAAGAACAGGGTCAAATCTACGATATCCACAATTTTAAAGGGAAAGGTGTATTTTTCAGGAAACAAAACACTTGTATTAACTTCACTCCTTATAAAATTTCCATACCGAAGGCCTTATATGAAAACTGATGCTTAAGGATGAAACTTAAAATAATCAGAAAAGTTTCCTAATCGATTAATGTCATATTTAAATTTACAGCTATCTTATCTATAAATTTTATCTGAATTAGCACATATTATGACATTCGAATAGCTATAGCTTGCAACGATTTTTTTTGTTATACAATTATGTATATACATAACAATATTTTACTAAAGTCTCAATATTTAGGTAACCAAAGACAAAATTATTTAAAGTATCATTTTTCTGATGCCGATAGGCAGAGTAAACTGAATGTATAGACTTTCCGCTTCACCAGTTTGTCGGTTGGTGAGATAAGTGGAGATCCCACCACATATTACTGGCATGCTTAGGATTATCGAATATTTCTATCGATAACCGAAAACGACAGCTTTACTAGCTCTACCGAGGCATGGCAGTGGTAACTCAGTATCCGCCAGATTCCGACTACTACTACTGAGATTTTTGAGAAAAACCTCAATAACACTTGTACGACCCAGGGATCTAACTCGGGGCCTCATGATCTGAGCCAAAGCTATCCCCTAGATCACAGGGCAAGTATTAAATGTAGCAAAAAGGAACACAACAGCAACAAGCATTAACACTATTGTAGTGGGAATAGGTGAGACGGTAGTAATAATAATTATGGTAGTAATCAATCTCACACAGTACTTCACAAAAATGTAACAGTGCCTAGTATAACTTAGTATTTGATCTGATTTTTCAAAAGATGCCCAGAACAAACCAATGAAAGTATTAATTTACTATTTTATTTCTTTACAGCAAAAGTTCTTTGATTCTGGGGACTATCAAATGGCAAAACAGCGTCCTAGCAACCTCGCTGCTCCATTCAAAGCTCCTGCTGCACCGGCCAAGCTGCCCACAGGCGATGCGATACCCACGCCAGAGACCGTGCCACTGAGGAAAACCTCCATCATACAGCCCAAGTATCAACCACCTAGCCAGACATCCTAGCCCTGCCACCGTCCAATAGGCAGCATGCCATAGAGAAGGCCATGCGAAACAGCATATTGTGGAACTGATTTTTTATTTATGCATTCCAGCTCCACCGTTTTTGTTATTATGACGCATAATACATATTTACAGAGCGTCATGCTGTTTACGTGGTCATTTTTACTTTATTTGCTTTGCATAGCACTGTCATTGCTTAAGTTGTTTTACGTTTGAGAATTCCTAACAAAAGGAGGGTATTGTCATATCATTATTTCCTTGAGGTCATATTTCATTACCCCCTAAGTACATGTTTTAAAGTATACTTTTTAAGAAAAACTGTAAAAATTAGATAAAATAATATTAGTATTGTGATTGTTGCGATTTGTGGTGAGAGATTAATGTGGACTGCTTTGGAATATGAATGTAAGGATCAAGTAGTGATCTTTCACTGATAATGAACAAGCAATCTAATTTGGTTATACTAAACGTTGCAAATATGTTTTTAATACTGCATATTGTTTATCTAAATATGGGGCAATATATAATGCTGTAAAAGGGCTCTATTCTCAGTGTCGAGTTCAAGCAGTTCTGTATTTATCTTAATGTCCCCTCTCAAAGGCCGCATGCTCGAGATGCCGTTCCTGATTTAAAAAGCGATTCCAATACTTGATTTTCAAAAAAAAACACTTGCCAATAGGAAGTTTAAATATCTAAAATAATTTTCACCTGAATTTTGATAAATATCGCCGATAGCTGGTCTTAAGATGAAGCACTCGTGCTTGTAAACCGACGAGTTCAAAGCCGGTTTGTAAACTTTCTAATTGGGACCCAAACTCATGTGTGATCAGGTACATCTGCATGCATTAAGATGTCCCTGTATCTAAGCCCTCATTGGCTTGGATCAAATTAAAATTATGTTTTTGACCTCTTACAGTCCTCGCCCTGTGACTAGGCCCCACTGACGCGCTAAATTACAGCACTGCCTTCCATGACATAATAAAATAGTATTCTTTCAATATTACTTTTTTTTCAATATTACTTTGACTTAATTGCAAGGCCAAGTGAAATTGTATTGTTATGTCATGGTATATGCCTAATATATTGTACAATGTTATTTTTCTCAGTATGTTCTGAAATGCGCTGCCCAAAAATGTCAAGTTTTTGTAAAATGTAATAATGTTTCCCTTTATGCAACTTTGCCTTTTTCTTTTTTCCACTTTGTAACTTTCATTTAGTTGGACATACTCTGCAATTAAAATAAGGATAACCTGAGCTGGACATATAAACTGGACCTTAAAATGAAATGTTTATTTCGCTTTAAGGTCCCGCCCGACTGGCGGAAATGTACGCGCGATTTATCCTCATGTAGCACTTTCGATACATAGTCCCGGCCATACAGACGCAGTTAATTGCAGATTCCCGTTTGCTTCACCAGACATTTATCATAATCTGTAATAAAAAAAACTATACGCTTTTATTTGTATATACGAGATAAAAAAACGTAAGCATATATTTTGAAAACCTTTAAAATGCCAGTTGACAGCTCGAAGTCATTGACTTACTTATTCTTATTCTGATCGCATTCATATGTAATATGAATTTCTGTTAAAAATCATAAAATTAAAATTATTGCCATTACCTAAATAAGTAATTTCACATATTTTTTAACAAACCTTGGCAGTTTGAAAAAACTTGAGGTTTTAAGCCATAACTTTTTGTATAGAAAATATAGACTATATTAGAAATAATCACTTGTAATAATGAAAACCCAAAAGTAAATTGTATAGTATGTTAATAAACATGTAAGGTTAGATAAAAAAAAACGAGTTTAGAAAATTTAACTAACGAAATATTTACATATAATCTGCTCCTAATTTAGGAAATAGCTTATTAATGTGATGTCAGATGTAAGGTTAAGTAAAAAAAAAACTATTTTCATCTAAAATTCTTACATTTGTTATGTACCAAGTTATACACTAATAGTGATATTGTTCGCCACAAATGTGTGTGTTGCAAGTTTTAATGCTGCGAATTTTTTGAAGGCTTTTGGTGTTTGCACTGAACAATTCAACAATAAAATGATCTCAAAATTTTTAAGGGCCTATACCAGTACCTACTCGTGTTTTCTGAAATCTCAATATAGCGTTAAACATGTACTCGTATCGAAATCTAAACTAGGCTTCTTGAAATATGCTATTAATAAATATACGTAATTATTCTAATTGCGCAAATTTTTAAGTAGTACGTGTACAAGCCCTAACTTGTATAGACTTGGAGCTACTGAACTTTTATGTATGAGCCTGTAAGGCCGGAACTTTCAAAGCCAAATGTCTAACTTACCTATCAAATTTATGGGCATTAAAAATAAGCAAGCGCCAAGTTTATTATACTAATCCAGAAGCAAACTTGGTCAAATAATAAATTCCGCTTTCTACATCAATTGACGAAATATCAGCTTTACACAACAAAACATGCGCTCAACACTACGCAGAGTACAGTAGCTCTTAGGGTATGGACGTTTTTATATGCCATATATTCCAACCACTATTGTGTATTTGTGCCCATAAAATCTATAAAGCACCATTTATTGTAAAATTAAACAACGTTTTAGAGTTAATAACTTTTATTACAATAATATAACAGGTTAACATCGTGAAATGATCAATATTTTCCTATGTACAGTAGGCAGCAAACAGTATTTGTAATTTTGATGTAAGGGGCCGTTCAAGTTTTACGTGAGCACTATGGGGGGGTCTTTGCTGTGCTTATTTTGGATGACATGGGGGTAGGGGAGTCTAGATGATGATTACGTCATCGGTAGGTATTTACTTTTTTACACAAATGGCAACCCTGAACAATACATTGATTGTCAAATGTTTACGTAAGCATGGGGGGAAGGGGTAAGAGCTTTGCTTACTTTTGCTGACAAGGGGGATGGGGGGTAAATAATTGTAATAAATCTGCTTGCGTAATACTTGAACGGCCCCTAATATTCTTTGCTGCCATTGTTAAAATTACATGTAAAATTGTGATTTTTGATTAGAAACAACGACGTGATGAACACACCGGTGTTGTAGTCTACAAACAACAAATTTATCGGCACGAAGTGTGAGTGATGTAATGAGGAGTAGCTTATTTAACTATAATAAATTCTTGGTAAAAATAACTACTTTCATTTTTTACTTTTAAATTTTAAAAATATTGTAAGTCACAAGGTTACTAATGATTAAAAGAAAACGGAAAAACAATATTTGGAAAATAATAAGACTCCTAACAAATAGAAGCCACCAGGCAAAGCAAAAACGACGTACAGAAAATATATCTACATTTTCCAATGTATGTCCCAGTTTTGGGTTGTTGGATTGAAAGAGAACAATCGCAATAACACACTAAAGATGTGGATAATGCATAATATCTCCGTAACAGGAATATAATACTGTTTGTTTAAGTATACAAGTTACATTCACCCTCTAAGCTGGAACGCGATAATGTCAAACACCGGTTTTAAAGCCAGGAATAGTTAAAGCAGTAGTATTAATCCAGGGCAAGACATTACATCTCGACCATCTAATAGTTACTTACAAACTATACATTAGACATAAAGGTGAACAAACTAGTATTGATCCACCGTAATACTGTTAATTTTGTATGGCAGTCAAACAACTATTCCTAATATTAAAGTGGTTACAAAATTGAAACAATAAAGAATACGGTAAGAAAATGGCACTTCGTAATACGAACGAGAATACATCCTCCTTAATCACGTGGGTAGACTTCTTGTACGTTCTCTTCCGAAAGATCATTTTCAATTTATTTATTCGTTATAATATATGACTGCTTTCTGAAAAAAAAAACAGTGTTATAGTCATGTTTGAGTATTTGAAGATATTACTAGCAAATTATCAGAAACAATAGTACGCCCATTTCTTTTCTTAGTAGGCTTTTCTTAAGAGCCCTGCATCATTGCCTTATTAATATGACATGGCGACGTCACCAGCTAGGTATCTACGCAATTTTTATATATATTCTACACTTCTGATCGTCGGCACTTGGTGAAACTCCATTTTAATATAATATTTATTAATTAAATACACTTGCACTGTTTCAAAATATGATAGTAATAATTTATTTCCAACCGGTTTCGCTTACACAAGCATCGTCAGGGTATAGCCTGAGGATGCTTGTGTAAG
>DWBA01001768.1:0-10084 GCA_018236825.1 Apodemia zela
AAGTATTAATGAACACATTTTTACTCATTGCGCCAAAACTGGTCAGATCATGGTTTCATTTAACTTTTTACTGGACTATGTAGACGGATTTACAAAATTATTTGAAAGCCTGTACTTTAGAGGTGGTCTCATTATAATTTATTGAAGATTTGTAGCAGTGTTCCGGAGATACAGGAAATGAAAAGTCGGTTGATGCAGTTTAACTGCGATATTAAACGAATATAAAATATAATGTGTGCATTCAAAATTACCCTCAAAGCAAAGTAATTAATAGAGTATGCAGAGCAATGCCGGACGTAAAATCAATTACAGTTTATTCTAGGATTTCAGTTCGTTAGTACCGCTAATGAAATCGGCGCGGAAACGTGACCGGACGCCGAATCTGTATTGTCTTGTGCAATCACTTTTTGTATCAGCTCATCTCTCGTTCCTGATCATCTCTTATTTGATTATGTATATTAAGTCGTATCAGTGGTCTAGTGGTCCGGTATCGGTGTTGACCACATGAGGTCTCGGGTTCGATTCCTGAGCTCAAATTTTTGTTTACAAATTCAAAAAAATATGTTTTTTCGGTTTTCTGATAAAAACATTGCCCGGGATTGGGTTAGTGCGCACATGGCGATAGGCTTGTTATAGCCCGCACCTATCACATTGTAGGACCGAGTATCTTCAGCTTATCGCGAGTGCACTGCTTGTACCACTGCCTACATCTTCGGGGATACGGACGTGAAGATACTTTTTTTTGTAGAAAATGTCACTTGGGAATAGAACCCGAGACCTCATGTGGTCAACACCGGCACCGGACCACTAGACCACAAAGGCGAAAGCGAAAGCAATAAAAAAGCAAACATTTATTTTAGTTTTCTGATCTGGAATTTGAACACAAGACCTCAGAGGTTTGTACTGAAGCGAGTACCTACTGCTAGACTATGGTGGACTATGGTGGCATCAGCGAAAGCGAAAGCAATAAAAAAGCAAACATTTATTTTAGTTTTCTTTTATTTGAACACAGGACCTCAGAGGTTTGTACTGAAGCGAGTACCTACTGCTAGACTATGGTGGACTATGGTGGCATCTCATAAAGGTGTTTTAAATTTTTCTACAAATTGGTGACCTCAGCTTTTTTTTTTTTGTAAGTTGATCTAAAACAGGCAAAACAATGACCGTTTCCATTACTAATTTGCTATTTCCTTTCATCAGTGAAATAGGACACCGGCATATATTCGTATTTCCAATACGGTCAAACCAATTCAATTATTTGTCAGAACATGCCTAACGTGTGGATAACAGTGACATAGATATGATGCGATGTAACGAACTGAAATGTATTTACGTGGCTCTGAACGGGGCGAGTTCTGAAATTATTGTTTAGTTTTGCTTAATATTTTGTTTTTGCTTAAACGAGACAAGATTTTTATTTCTGATCTAGTTTACTATTTCCTTTCATCAGTGAAATAGGACACCGGCATGTATTCGTATTTTGAATACGGTCAAACCAATTCAATTATATTTCAGAATACACCGAACGTGTAGATAACAGTGACATAAATATGATACGATGTAACGAACTGAAATGTATTTACGTGGCTCTAAACGGGACGAGTTCTGAAATTACTGTTTATTTTTTGCTTAATGTTCTGTTTTTTGCTTAATGTTCTGTTTTGTGCTTAACCAAGACAAGATCTTCTGGTTCACCATAACTCACTGAGTTGTCCACAGGGAAATAGCTTAACTTTATATAACCTTGTTATTTATTTATTTATTCAACACTTTATTGTACACAGAAAATAATACAAAAACAGAACATAAACATGACATGAGTACAATTATGGGCGAGCTTATCTCTACTTATAGAAATTAATAACAGTCGACCCAAATTACTGTTAGATGCTAGGTGGTAAGTTCTACGGCGGCGGAGTGGGCGGAGGTGGCCCTTGCGGGTACCAGGCGGCCGTGGGCGCGGGCGTGCCCTACCCGCACCTGCCGCCCGGCCCGCTGCTGTACGCCGCGCCCGTGCAGCAGTAGCCAGACACACTCCGCACACTACCTGCCACACACGCACCCACACCCACACCCACACTGACCGTTGGGCTGTACGCTGTTTGTGATGATACCCCCTTACACCAATGATTACAATATCTATCTTACAAAATATATTATCTGATACTAGCTGAAATATGCCTGTTTTTAATTTTCTCGGTATTTCATCACAGAACTTTAAACGTTATATTGAAAAATAAAATAACTCATTTTGCTGAAGTTTTACAAATTAATAAAGAAATCTTGAAGGAAAACCAATATTTATGAAAACAAGCGTGTGATATTTTCCTGATATGCTCAATTACACCCCTGTAGATGCGTAGGTTAGTTGAATGTTTATGTATAGTACTTCTAAAGCATCATTGTGGAATAGCTCTGGCCGATAGGCTTGGTCATTCACTTAAAGAATATTTTGCTTAGTTTAAATGTATATTATATCTACAGGGAAATACCCATCACTTCAAACAATATTACAGCATAGGCATTTACTTAAAAAGATGAAGATGCCAAAGCCAAAGCTTACTCATCCTATATTATATTAAGGATAGATGCTATGTCTACAAGATTTAAAGACTAATAATGTATGTTCACATGGTTTATCTGATTAAATTAAATCAGAATTATAAAAATATTACAATTATGAAAGATACTAAATCTTTTAAATTGTAATGCTAATCACTATAGGTCATATTAAAGTTTATTTGATTGAAGACAATCAACCACATATGTTATGATAGTAGTATTTAAATGTAAACCATACATTGAATAATCAAGGCGATCAATGAATGAATGTGATGTAGTCAAATGATGCATCATTTGTTACAATAGACATGTTACAAACAATGCAGTTGTGTTTATCATGACTGAGCAATATAAATATTATGTTCAATGTTATTCTTTACTTTGTCAAAAGTTGGCTAATATTTATAAATTGTAGCGGTCAAAATGAGTAATTTTAATCACGGTCAATTAGATGTCGAGTTTACATCAAACAGCGTTATGCCTAACATTTGAGTATTTTCATGAAGCACTCCCAGTTTTCAAGTATACCTTTTTCCTCTTATAATTATATAAAAAGATATTGTACTTATATATAACATTTTAATTAGGCATTGAGTGTTCTTATTGTGCAGACAGTGTTTCACTTTTTTGCAACATGTTTTTTGTCATTACTTGAATAATTTAATCTAGATCTGAATGAACTTGCAAATAAGTGTTTGCTTGTTAAGTATGGCCATTTTCGTTGTAATTATATCAATGTTATGGCTGTGCATTTGATTACATCAGATGTGTTAATCTCCTTCAGATCGATTTTCTTTAATTAGTAATAAATAATATAAGTATGTTATTTTTTTTTTACTAAATTTTATTTTGTTGTTGGGCTTTTTTGCTACATTTACTGTAATTGACATTTATTGTAACAATGAGAGAATATCATTGTGACAATATCATTATTCACACATTTCATTATGGCTAGTCGTAATTTGGTTAGGTATTTGTATGCCAAGTTACTTTTACTATTTGTTTAAATATTTTTATTTGATATTAAAAATATTGTCGATAATAGTGTAAAAAAGATATTTCCCAAATTTATGATAGTATTTTTTTCATTGAAATTGTGGTCAACAAACTAAAATAAATTATAACGTGGGATTTTAAGATAGTTCCCGCAATTAGAATTTAATCATTATATTCACTGTTAGAGTAGTTGATGTGGTACCCTCTTATGTAATTCTGGGTGCCTTTCGTTTTTAAAATGTCTGTATGATGTACGAAATGCACGAAACATATAGAAGATGAGTGAAATTGTAGAGGTGGCGTTTAAAAACAGAAAAAATATTTTATATAAATTATTTTATTGTTGATAATGATCTTATCCAGTGAAAGAGTGGGACAACTTAGAATAAGAAAATGAAGATAATATATGCTTTGATATATTTCAAAACAATCTGTATTGCCACATAAAATTGTGAATATTTTTCTTATATGGGTGTCAGTGACAAATGGAGTCATGTTTCAATATTATTTTTATTGATAAATTTCTAGATCTAAATATTAATAAATAGCTAGAGTTATTGTGTACGGTATTTCGGACGTAAACAATAGCAAAAATTCAAATATACTGATAGTACCGTTTTTAAATTACAGGAAAAAAATGTAAATATGTGCATTTAACTTAGCAATATTAGTATTTTGATTGTTATAAACTGACAATTACTTTTTCTTAGTAAAGTAAGTGATTTCTCATATTTGTTTTTATAAAAGGTAAAATATTCACATAATTTGTCTAGTTGTTTACTGGACTTTCTTTGTACGTAAAAGGGTTTCTTAGGGCTAATGGTAGTGAAGTCAATTGGTACAAAATATGCTTAAATCAAGTATTACATAATAATATTATTATTTTAGAAGCCCCTTACTGTCCAAAGAGGAAAAATCTGTGATATTTCATTACTGTAACCTGTCGTTGCGTTGGTCAATTGTTAATGCATAAGAGCACTTCCCCTGAAAGTGTTTACTAGACAAAAATATATTTTTTGACTATTTGAGCGAATTTCATGAATAATGTTTGTGACCTACAAAGCTTGCAAGTCGTTCACAGATAATTATATGATAGATGTAAGATTAATATTTTATTGTTATTCAATTTTTATTTCGAGTTTACTGTAAGATGACGAAATTGTACCAGTTAAAAGGGGACGTAATAGTTATTATCTAGAAATCCCGTTTGATAACTGCATCTCAAAAATATGATGTGATAAACACGGGTATATTAACAAATAAAGGGGTGAATAACGTGTCCTAAGGGTCTCGTTGATGCACTATGAATTGCGAGATTCACTTAATATATGTACATTATAAGACTGCAATGAAGAGTTTGTATATTTTTCATCTTAAAGATGATTTCCTATTCTGACCTGTCCTTTGAATCATCGAAAGATGCGAGTTTTTGTATAGAATGATGAGTTTATCTGGTGTAGTGGGACGGTTTGAATCGGCATATATGATGCGTCGAGTGTGGTCGCGGATTGCAGGTAGTTTCCTGTGTTATGTACAAAGTACTGCACCCACCTCTTCTAAACAACTGTGATAATAACACTAAGTAGCATAGCAGGCGAATTGTATACTAGTTACGTCCAAGAGAAGGAATGACATCATATCTGACATATTGTATTGTGATAAGTAATCAATCGTATCGTGTGCAACCTTCGGCACATACAGGTTGACGTTTTCTCTTAAACAAGACTGATTATAATTATTTCTAATTAAATATTTTATACATGTTCCACTTTGACTGAATGAATTTAAGATATGTCTGTATTTATATTGGTAGTTTTCTCGTGCTGTGTGTTTTCAACAAAATTTTTTATTCACTATGTTGGATATGAGTCAAAGCGCCTTTCTATGTGGTCACCAAATTGTTAAATAAATATCCATTTATTTTTTAAATTCTTAATTCCTTTATTGTGATGGCAAATGTTGTTGACAAATTGTGGCAGCGACAGTTAACACTAACATTAAAGTATTTGATAATTTACTTAAATTTTATTTATTCAACAGTAAATTATCTCATAGACAATTGTAGCTTCAAGCTTTACTGTAATGTATAAGAATTAATTTTCTAAAATTTCGCGTTTTGTGAAAAATATACATAGATTTTTAAGTATATGGCAATGCAGATCTTCATAAATATTGATTAAATATAAACCTAGTAGTATTTGTTCATTTTAAGTAAACGGAGAGAAGTTCTTTTACAACTGTCCCAAAGGGAAGTCTTCTGAATGTTTCTAAGAAGTGCATTTCTTCTATGTAATACAGTATTAAATTCTGAATAATAAATTCTTGATAGTGTAAGTGAAGGTGATTGTCGGTTCTCTTGAGGATGCTTCGTTTTCGACATATTCTGTTGTTTTATATATTTTACGTATTTTTGTTTGTGCTTTCTATATTTCATTGGAAAGCAAACAAGAAGTAAAGCACCATTAACATATATGTCGTCTATAGGGGATGGTTGACTATTTCCATCAGGAGACCCATCTGATTGTTTGCTATCTTATGATATAAGAAAAAAGTACATAATTAACACCTAAACCCAGAAATACAAATATCTATGCTCATCACACAGTTTGTCCTTGTCGGGAATCGAACTCGAGCCCCGTCGATTCGCAGTTAGGTTCGCTATGACTACTAACAGTGGGCCATTAAAAATGGATTATTGTATTTTAACAATAGAGAACTTCGCTTTTTTCACAGCCCAACAATAGACGAAGTCCAACCCCGTATCAATTAGGATGGGACTCGGTAAATAAAACGTGATCCTGATTGAGTCCACATTTTTTATACATTTTACGCTGACTGTGATTTTAGGGTTGTTTTTTAAAAAGAAAGGGTATTGTTCTCGTAGTATAACCTTTTACGAGTACACGATAAGTTTGTTACGGTTTTTTATTGAAATCCGAGTGAATTAACAACATTGGCTCTGGAACAATAAAATCAACTGATTCGCTGATATAAAAATGGAGGATACATTTTCAGTGTATGTATTGTTACATACAGTGTTGGTCCAGATCCCTTTTGAAGAATGGAATATCTACTATTCTACTAGGCAGTTGGTTAAAAGTGAATGAAAATATATCACTACCATCGTGACTACAAGGTTGTAGAGAACTAGAACGTCTTGTTCGGGTTAAGTACCACCGTTTCATCATATCCTGTCGTAATAGAGTTACTGCTTGTTATTGTCAATTACTAGGTGGTAGAGTTTAGCATTATCTCGCCCGGGTCTGGTACCATCGCCTTACTTATTCCTGCCGCAATAGCGTCAGTGCTAGTCATTGTCGTGTTCCGGTTCGGAGGGTGAGGTAGCCGGTAAACTTATGCATACGTGGCATTTAGACCTCGCCAAAAGATAGCAACGCATCATTAACACCTTTGGTGTCTATAGGCGATGTTTAACTCTTTCCATCAGAAGACCCATCTGCTAGAATGCTTTCTTATGACATAAAAAAAACGATTTTGAGGGTAAGGTAAACGGTAAGCGTGTGCATGTGCAAACAACCATCCTGCCAAACGGATAGCAACGTACAATAACATCTTTGATGTCAATAGGCGATTGTTGTATCTATCAGGAGAGCCATTGTTGTTTCTTATCATCATGAGAGCCATCTACTTATAAACTATTTTATCATAAGATAGCAAACAAGCAGATGGGTCTCCTGATGGAAAGAGTCAACCATCGCCTATAAACACCAAAGATGTTAATTGTTGCGTTGCTATCTTGTGGCGAGATTTTAATGCCACATGCACAAGTTTATCGGCTATCTCACTCTCCAAACCGGAACACGACAGTGTCAAGCACTGCAGACGCTATTACGGCAGGAATAGGTAAGGCGGTGATAACAGACCCGGGCGAGACAATGCTGTACTCTACCACCTAGTAGCCACGCCACTAGCCTAGCCGCTATATTATTTTAGGATATAAAAAATAAGTGCATGTGACAGTGTGCGTTTTTGTATGTATTGTATTCGGGTGATTTGGCATAAATTATTCGAGTTGAAAGGGAAAATTTTACGATACTTTGGTTCCGGTTTTAAAAGTTATGTTGCTATCAATTTTATGCTTTTAGCAATACATCCCTGACTAAAGGCAACACACCATAAATATCTTCAATGTCTTTAGGAAATGTTTAATACTTTTATTTTATTTCATTACTAAACTAGATATTTCTTTAAATAACCTATATTTAGAATTTGTGTAACCATTTTTTTTCCCGATTAAAATTTAAGTCAGAAATTATTTCACTAGAAATATTCTGATTTTTCACTCGAAAATTGATGGTTATCCGGGCTCATTTTAAGAATAATCTAACTGCCGTTCTGCCCGGCTGATCGTAAAAGGCGACTGATTGGCTATACGTGTCACTACCATTGAGACTACTAGGTGGTAGAGTTCCGCAACGACACGCCCGGGTATTTGGTACCACCGCCTTACCTATTCCTGCCGCAATAGCGTTAGTGCTTGTCTGCCGTGTTCCGGTTTGGAGGGTAAGTTAGCCGGTAGACTTATGCCTGTGGCTTGCCATCCCGTCACATGGATAGCAACGCACTATTCACATATTTCGTGTTTATAGACGATTGTATCCTTTCCATCAGGAGAACTATCTACTTGTTTGCTATCTTATGATATAAAAGACAAATTGGTTTAAAATATTACGGCTAATCAAACGTTTACAAATAAAGCGGTAAGTTTCCATTTGAGAGCTTTTCGGAGTAAATCTGCATATCTTATATAAAGGGCCGTAGCATTAGCAGTCACTGAGTAAGTACTCAGCCAAACTCGACCCCAGATAACTCTCCACAAACTCCGCTTAAGGAAACTATTGTGCTGGTGACGAAATCCGAGCTCCAGCTGAGTGCACTCTTATCGGAACTGCGGCCCACTTCACTCCGCTAGTTAATTGTAAGATAACTGGTTAAGTTATGAGGGAAGAGCATTAAACGAAGTTATATGTATCAAGTTTGTATATTTATATAATATTTGAAGAGTCTTTGCAATAGGCGTCTCTGTATGAAGAGAGTAATGAATGTGGAGGAAGCAAGACAAATCTGTAAGGATCGTAGCATATGACACTCGGTTCTCTCTGCCTACCCCGTAAGGGATCTGGCGTGAAGATATGTATGTTGTATATTTGTATTATTATATTTCCTATTTTTATATAACACTAGCTGTACCCTGCGCGCGTTGCTACGCCAATGTGGCGCCATCTGTCGAAAATTGCTCGTACCAACTCAGAAACCCTCGCGGCTTCATGCACAACAACTTTGCTAAAGATCATCACATGATCAAATGCATAGTTTACAATTCTATAAAGGACGTACACACAAAAACAAAGATAACAAGTAAGTAATAGTAATACAGAAATATGTACTTCCATATAGAAAATACAACCTATAAGAATAAACACCTAAACCCATAATAACAATCATCTATGTTCGTCACACAAATTTTTATTCTTGTCGAGAATCGAACCCGTGCCTCATCGATTGCGTGGTCAGTATCGCTAGAAACTCGACCAACGGAGCGAAAGTAAGTTTGTTTATTACGCTTTTATGGCATACCTGTTATATACGCATGTACCATATATGCAAAAAACAATACATTTGCATATATTATACATTCATTTACGCAATATTGCTTATACATTCTCAGGGGTACCGGAAGGAGACAGGTCAAGGCCCGGCGCTCATTATCGGCACAGCTGAGGATTTTAGGTGGCAAATAGCAATATTCATTAACATCATGACAAAATAGAAAATTCCATGATTTTAAGATCGTAGTAACAAAACCAACGCTTCGGTATTCTAGAGGGTGCTGCATCGGCAGCTTTGAGGACGCTTCGGTATACTTCGGCATCCTTCGGTACGCCACCGATGGCGCCGAGGTAACACTTGGTGATAGCTTAAGGATGGTGCAGACATCCCTAAGGACATTGCCAAGGCATAGTTTCAGACAGTGTGAGTGTGCATGTAGGGATGCCGAAGGGTCCTTTTTCTTGTCTATGGTGATAATTAGAGCTGGGCCTAACTTTAATTCAAAAAAAATAATGTTCTGAGGAGCAGAAAATATTTTTAACGTGAGTTGGTTTAACTCCGTATTGGTCCGAACTCTTTTGAATAATAGACCAACTGCCGTTCTGCCAGGCATGTTGTAAAAGGCGACTAATTGGCTATGCGAGTCACTACCATCGTGTCTACTAGGTGGTAGTTCAGCATTGTCTCGCCCGGGTCTGGTACCACCGCCTTACCTATTCCAGCCGCAATAGCTTCAGTGCTCACTGTCACGCTCCAGTTTGGAGGGCGAGGTAGTCGGTAAACTTATGCATGTGGTATTAAGACCTCGCCACAAGATAGCAACGCACACTTAACATTTTTGGTGTCTATAGGTCAGGGGTGGCCAACCGGTCGATCGGGATCGACCGGTCGATCGCGACCATTAGTCCAGTCGATCGTGGCAAGGCAAAAAATATAAATAAATAGACCAGACTGC
>DWBA01001769.1:0-10082 GCA_018236825.1 Apodemia zela
TACTGAACAAACACCGAGTGATCAGTCGAGCGCACTGTCTCACCGCTCTACTCGGTAGGTGTAATCGGGGTATAACATCTTTAGTGTCTTGGGCGACGGTTGTATACTTCTATCAGGAGAGCCACCTGCTTGTTTGCTATCTTTTGATATAATAAAGGTGTCTCTTTCACACGGGTGAAGCCCACGGCTATCAGCAAATGTTGTATACAAAAACTTCACCTTTAAAATAATTTACAATATATTTGATTACAAAATTGATAGTAACAACGATAGATAATTGTGTTCCGGCTCCAATTACATCTAACATCATATGCAATACAAAGGCTACCATCGAAATCTATTTTTTGCTGTTATCTTTGCTAACATTTAAAACTTACCAATTACGAATATTATTCCAATAGCTAAGGTTCCATATAGTTTCAGCTACTTGTTTGTACACATCACTGATGATGCTGTAAGCGTGCTGTATCTAATTATTACTTTGTAATCCACACTAATATTATAAATGGGAAAGAGTATCTGTGTGGGTGTGTGTGTTTGTTTGTCCTTTTTTCATGGCAAAACGGAGCGACGACTTGACGTGATATTTATAACTGAAGTTGATTGAAGGGATGGAGAGTGACATAAGCTACTTTTTTACCTGACTAAGCAAAGAGAAATATTGTTTTTGGGTCACGCGAACGAAGGCGCGGGGAACAGTTAGTAATTTGTAAATACTTAATTCTTGCCAAAAACGATTCTTTCTTTTTTACGGAAATTTTAAAAGACATATTGCACGATATTTGCTAAATGTTAGAAAATTGTTTATTTTATTTTTGACCATTAACGACGTTACACAAATTGTGTTTGTGAGTGTTTTCGCTTTAAGTTGAATTGTTTTGCTAACAACTGTATTATTTGTATGTATTTCTTGTTTAAGGCAGTTTGTGTGCTTTAAAATTAATTGTATAATGATTATATGAAAAATTGTACGTAATACAAATACGTAAATAATGACGTCCCGATACAGGCGGATATATCCGACATAAAAAATAGCAAACAAGCAGATAACTCTCCTGATAGAAAGAGAAAATCATCGCGGATACACCCCAAAGTTGTTAATCGTGCGTTGCTATCTTTGTGGCGAGGTCTTAATGCCACATGCATAAGTTTAACGGCTGCCTTACCCTCCAAACCGGAATCCGACGTAGCACTGGCGCTATTTAATAGATAAGGAATAAATAAGGCGGTGGTACCAGACCCGAGCGATACAATGCAGAACTCTACCATCTGGTAGCCATGATGTTAGTGACTCGTACAGCCAATCGTTCGCCTCTTACGAACTGACTGGCAGAGCGGCAGATGGCCTATTCTACAATGGAGCCCGGACTAACACGGGGTAGACCATCGATACCCACTATGCTATAGCATATACTATAGCTGGATGACGTAATTGGAATGGATGACATAAATAAGTTTCTTTTATAAAATTACGGAATCCTAAAATTACGATACAGACATTCTTTCCGCTTACCAGCTCCCGGCTTTGGGCAAGGTCTGCTCACAAGCCCAACGTATACTCGAGATTACTATCTTAACCTTCGTAACCTCTTGAAAGGTTAACCGGTAATGATAAACTATTTTAAATAATGCTCGGGGCGTACACAAGCAACTAATGAATGCATGGTGTCTTAAGAATGTTTAATTCTCTCTAATATGAGATCATTCCTTTATGTGGCAAGCTAGCTGTTTGCAAATTGCAACGCCTGATTGTTTATTTTATTACATTTACTAACTGACGCGTGCAGCTTCGCCCGCGATTAGGTGAACATGTTTTGATATAGTTTTTCATACAAACTTTCATCCCCTATTTCAGCCTCGTAGGGGTTGAATTTAAAGAAAAAGTTGCTCCAGATTTTCAACTAACTCCATGCCAAATTTCATGAAAATCAGTTCAGCCGTGAAAGCGTAATAGCCAGACTTTCGCATTTATAAAACCATATGGATTCATGCCAAATTCGTAAAAGTTTAGGCACACATTACCCAGGACCAATATCGGACTGGACCGGAAAGGCCCAGGTGGCAGTCTATAAGCCCGGGGCCTAAGACTGGATAGCGGTAGATGGAGTGCTATTGGAATTACAATATCCAGTCTTTCCCTTTTATTCCTCTTTAAACGAAGTATCTGATAAAGTTTTCATTTAGGTCGCAAGAACTTGGACCTAGCCTGCTCGGGCTCTCTTTTTTATATCGTTCCTTATAAGATAGTAACTGAACAAAAGGCGCCCCTAATCGTTCACCTCTACGAACTGTCTGGCAGAACGGCAAATGATCTATTATTCAAAGGAAGCCCAGACCAACACGGGATATCTAACCCTATCCTATATTCTGTCTAGGTTATTGCGGCAGGAATAAGAATCCCGTTGTAACTTGTATCATATATTCGGACGAGACGTTGAAGAACTCTACCACCTAGTAGCAACGATAGTAGTGACACGTATAGACAACCGTTTGCCTTTTACAACCTGCCTGACTGAATTGCAGATGGTTTATTCTTTAAAGGGGGCCTAGAACCAACCCAGGGCCAGACCAAACTATATGGCCAGTCCGACGCTGCCCATTGACAAACATCACGAGACACACAGACTTACCTTGATTCCAACACATTTATCTCATTAGCTAAAGGCGAGTGTGTGGGTAACCGTAAACTTAACCACGAGACAACCTATTGAGTTTCTATAGGCGAGTTGTACGAACGGGTCAATTGTATTAACAAAAACTAGCAAATTGTCTCTGTATGCTCTAGATTATCGTTTTTGTGGTCCACCAATGAGAGGTTCAATAAATATGTCACCTTAATCCTTATCAAATTCACTTTCGACTCTGAATTGACATTAGCATATTTATAGATAATATTCGAGGCTTGCGCTTTGACAACCTTTAAAAATATGATAAGTAGTTTAATAAAGTCGTATAGATTATATTATTTTTTATGATTAGATGTCTATTAGATTGTGTCACGACACTTTATTTATTTGTAACTTTTACTTTGAATTCTTAGAATTAATGTTAGTGTACAAGCTAGTTTTCTCCTAATCCTTATAGATTGGCATATCCGTCCGTCTGTCTGCAGCTCTTAATAGTAGGAAACAGTTATTTGGCATGGGTATTGAGTATGCATATTAGGCACTCGGTAAAAGAGACCTTTTAGTGACGATTTTATTTTAGTGTCAGAGCAGGACGCTTAAGGAATTTTTATAAATATAAAATGTATAAAACGGACAAACTAACACACACACACACACACACTAAAACTAACTAATGTATTCAAGCATGATCCTTGGAACTTAAGCGAAGCAGATGTGTTTTTTTAGCAATCCGACACAACTTATATTACTTACCTACTAGCTTTTAATAGTGTTTTTACATGCGTGGTTTATGGTAGAAGTTTTGAAAGATAGCATAGGCTATTTCCCTAGCTAAAACAATAGTTATTTCTTACCGAAAATAGAACACTGAAATTTTAATAATCTTTCATCGCCTATAACATTCTAGCCCATTGGATATCACTCGCTAATCATGTCTCCCGCCTGTGCACATGCTGTCATCTTTCGCGAAATTTCATTAATTTGGCATAGATAGATGACTATACTTAAATTGGGTTTATTTGCAAAAGTGGGACATTTTTGATCTTACTGAGGACAGCGGGACAGACAGCGTAAAAGCGGGACAATATCGCCCAATGCGGGACATACGGCCACATTAGTGACGATGGACCTCTTTACAAAGTAATATATGTGTTGCCATGGACCACAAACTGTTTTGATGTAGTATACTCGTATAGTAAATAAATAAAGGTTTGTTCTATAGCTTTAAGTAAAATAGGGGGTATCTATAGGGCCTATAGATACTGTATCACTTTGGGTATTTCAAGGGACCATTGGTTAAGAACCGCTGTACTAAACCGTCCCCTGGTAGTTTAAATATATTAAGATATGTTAACAATTTTTTTTTACATCATGGAATAGCAAACAAGCAGATGGGTCTCCTGATGGAAAGAGACAACGATCGCCTATACACACCAAAGATGTTAATGGTGCGTTGCTATCTTGTGACGGGGTCTTATTGCAACATGCCTAAGTTTACCGATTACCTTACCCTTCAAACCGGAACATGACAGTGACGAGCACTGATGCTATTGCGGTAGGAATAGGAAAGGCGGTGGTACCAGACCCGGCCGAAATAATGCAGAACTCAATCACCTAGTAGCCAACATGGTAGTGACTCGCATAGCCAATCATTCGCTTCTTACGAATGTCTGACAGAACGGCAGATAGTATATTCTTTAAGGGAGCCCAGACCAACACGCGGTCAATTAAATTAATTATACTCAATTTTTAGATGAAAATACGGAAATAATGCTCTTGTACTTTTATTTCACTTAACATATACACAGTTGGTTAATTTTATTAACCGGTTTCGCTTTTATCAAACAATGGAATTTCACCAAGTGCCAACGATGGAAAGTGTAAAATATACTCAATTTTTAGTCTACAAAACAAATATACAAACTTTACACCTGCTCGCTGTGATATATCGCTTTTAATAGGTCAATTAGTCGTTATCGTTTTGGTGTTAATCGTACAAACAAAATAAATGATAATTTACCTTAACAATTTGCCACGCTTCGCTAAATTTAAAAGCTGAGTGATAAAACCAGATTTCTCGAAACAATATCGAATGTGACGCTACAGGTTTCCATGCCAGCAATTCTATTGTTTCACCGTGGGATAACTGTAATTATAACTACGAAGACATTTTCTGCATAAAGTGTAAAGTGTCCCATTAGTATTGTGATATTGCGTGCACTAGTTTATTTGCAATTTTATCTCTCTCTATCTAGTAGAAATCGCAATGGGTGTGAAATAGATGGAGACTGTGTCAGTGGGCGCAGGTGAACGGCCGGCATACATTCACTTATCAGCCGGCGACCGGTAGTGACGTCCCGGCACACCTGTCTATTTGTTACCCTTTTTTCCCTTATAACTCGTTTACGTGAAAGCGCCATTTTAATTTATGTTTTAAACGTGTTTTACGGCTTTAGGTGATTAGGGTAATTGGTGGCAATCACCTGTCCTATGAAGTAATGAAATTTATTTATACCATTATTCTTTTTTCTTTATATATTTCTATGTGTAGAAATACAAAATGTACCCATTTTGTAGAAAATACATATCAGAAAACTAAAAGAACAAATTTTTGTAATTGCCTGGCAATAATATCGAATCCGGGACGTCGTGTGGTCAACTCCGACACGGGACCACAGAGCTACAGCTTCTGTGATCTATATTCTTTTATTATATTATTACAAAAAAAAAATTGTATTTTTCTATAGATATGGAATAAGTTTTGGATTGGAATTGAACAAATGTGGTATATAAATTGTATTTGGTATTATCCAAATATGTACTAGGCTATTGCCAGTGACTTCTTTCGCGTGACTTAAACATTACTTTACTTTGCTTTGTCGGGTAAAATGTAGCCTTTGGCCTACCTCATAAATATGGCTGTCATATACTAGCAGATTTTTTCAAATCCGATTCGGTTTATCATGAGATTTGCGTGTTCAAACAAAAAAGCTCTTCAGAATGATTATATTTTAATAAGTACCTATAAATGAATTTGTACATATTTTTACATTTAAGATGGCAGTAAGATACTGCCGTCTTTGTATAACGAGAGTTGAGAATGTGGGTGGTAAAAAAAAATTAGGCTCTCCTTGCCTAAGTAGCTTTCCTTGTAAGCTTTTCGGCGTGAAAATATGTGTAGGTATATATATTATTAAACATATATTTTAAACCTGTAAGCTACACACTAGCTACGCGATAGCAACGCGTTGTTACGATTTTTGGCTTACTTTTAATGTTTTAAAAATTAAAATTCTATACTAGTCAAATCAAAACTTTTGACGAGAAAGATTTTATTTATTACTAGCAGATCAGAACGCAGCCACACTAAAAATAAACGACGGGTGGTAGCCGAGTCGCGTTCTCGTGGAATTAAAAAAAATATTATTGAGACTATGGTGCTTCTAGTATTTAAAAAAAATATGTAGAGGTCAATGAATATTCAACGCTACAATACAAAATTCAAACTAATCCTAAATTGCGCACAACTGTAACGTGTTCTGTCTACAAGTGTGAACGCTTCTCAAATTGACTTCTTACACTTTGCCTGTTTGGCAAGATCTTCTCCTTTTCATCCTTGCGTGACGTAATTGACCTCCATAATGACAAAACTAATACTCTTTTTTAAATTAAACAAGTTGAAATATTTAAGTTAGATTTAACCTTCCTGATATCCGGTACACTGGATAGTGGATACGATTGTGTAATAAATGCCAAAATGTCACTGCGTCAAGGATGTTCAATGTTCGTGTATAATATATACTATTTATTTATTTATTAACCTAATTGAATTGTTATTCTAAGTTGTAAAAACTTTTCTTTTTACATCTTAGAATAACAAACAAGTAGATGGCTCTCCTGATGGTTAGATAATATAATGAACCCCTCTACACATCAACGATGTTGGTGTCGGTGATAAACACATGCATAAATTCAACGTGACAGTGTCAAGTACTAACTCTATGTAATTTAGTGATACGCAACTCCGGCAAGACGTTTAAAAACTCTGTCATACACATTGCAATGCGCCATTAATATCTTTGATGTTTATGTGCTTTGTTTCTCATGTTGGTTAAGGCTCTCTTTAAAGAACAGAAAATCTGCCATTCTGCCAGGCAGTTCGTTAAAGGCGTACCGTTGGATGTACTGTCACTACCATATTGACTACTGGGTTGTATGTGTATGTGTGGGGTATGTGTCGCCGGTATATGGTACTCCCGCTATAACGTCAATGCTTGTTACTGTCATGTTCTAGCTTGGAGGGTAAGGTAACCCGTAGACTTGTGCATGTAGTATTGTCACCCAGACACGCGGATAGCAACGGACCATTAAAATCTTTGGTTTCTATAGGCGATGATTTCTTGTTCCATCACAAGAGCCATCTGCTAATTTGCTATGTAATGATTTAAGCAAGAAAGTTTATTTCTTTCTATTTTCTAGCAGGAGAGCCATTTGCTTACTCGATATGCTTTTACGTAAGATTCATCCCGCCCGCGCCAGTTTCCTTGCGGGGCAGTCAGTGTGATCCGAACGTCAATAGAGTTTCCGGTTTACTACCGGATTGTCGGTTGGAAAGATTAGTTGTGATTTCTATCGCACCGTTGTGGTCCTTGATGACGATTACCATTCATTTCTTCCGATAAGCGAAATTGACTGCTTTATTTTCTACTTTAGACTATTGCTTGTATTTTCGAGGAAAACCTCGAAGAAATCTCACTGACACTTTTGTCCGAACCGGGGATCGAACCCGGAATCTCATGATCCGAGTCGAATATTAAATATGTTTACACGCTTTAAAACTGTAACAAAAAACTTCCAATTTGCTGTATCTTCTAGAAACCTGCATCAGAGCTAATGTATTACCAAGTATTCGTTAGTAGCGTTTGGGAGGCCAAATCAAAAACAAAAGATTTAGTAAAATTATCGATTTTTGAGGTAACAAACATTAAAAAATAATACGGCCGAATTGAGTACGTCCTCCGTTTTGGGAAATCGATTCAAAAATACTTGATTCTTCGAAGATTTATGAAAAAAATCTTACGAACACATTACAAACACACTAACCCGTATCTGGACACAAAATAAGGCTGCCGCAATTGTGTTCACGGGGCGTTTAAACATAATTGAATCCGCCGAGTTGCACTCCCGGACCAATCTAACCTCTCACGAAGCGAAACTCGATTCTGCAACGCCGATGAGTATCATTACAAGTGGTTATCATTTCGCAACATATTATAATTTGCCATCTAGCGACACGATTTCACAATCTTCACATCTTAACGCCGGCGATAAACCAATGTGTCTGTTTTAGACGTAAATATATAGGTATTTTCTATAATGTGTATCTATAAATTATTTATAATTGCTAATTTGTGGTCGATGTATGTATATCGCAATGCTTTTACGGATCTGTTGTAATTAGCAAGTTTTATAAAGAAGATTAGTCAGTGGAAAAGATTTAATAATTTAATCTACTTTGTCTTTTAGTATCCTATATTGATTCGTCTGAGTAAGGATATGTTCTTATCCGATCCTGATGATCATATCACATCATGTAACACACATAAGCGGCGTCATATTGTCCAGATACTGCCCTAAGCCGGTTCGGTTTCACAAGGGATTTAAGCTTATCAGTTTAAACTCTGGTTGAGCAATATGTTCGCTCAAAAGCTCGATTAAGCTTAACGATCACACAGACCAACTTCCTAAAAAAATGATTATTTTGGGAATCGTCAAAGGGCTGTCAGTACTGTGGGATTTCTTCATGAAAAAGAAAGTCTCCAGATTTGGGTACTCAAAATGTTTGTGCGCAATTGGACCTCACCTCTGAGCAGTGCTTATACTGCTTATATTCATTTTTATTGGGTTGAGATTGATCCATAAGTAATAAAAAATAAAATAAGAAATTCATACTCCCCATCGTCGGCGCTTGGTGAAACTCTGTCCGAACGATTGTTTTAAATTTAAACACTTGTACTGTTTCACTGTTTCATTAGTGTGAAACAGTACAAGTATTTAAATTTAAAATAATCAAAATGAGAAATATTTTCAGCTCGTATAATTTTTTTTTGGCCTGTCCCCCCACTTTTTCATGAGCGAATTCGTAAATTACTGTGTCTTCATCATATTACAAAGCTCATATAGTTCGCCTGGTACAAGTATGCGCGAACAATCTAGTAGGTACCGTGTGGAAATGTTCCACTTCTATCTAATATGATATGAAAAAAAAAATACTGACGCTATTGCGGCAGAAATAGGTAATGAAGTGTTACCAAAAAAGGTTGTTACGTAAAGCGGTGGTACCGGACCCAGGCGAGACAATGCAGAGCTCCACTACCTAGTAGCCACGATGGTAGCGACTCAAGCATTGTTAATTTGATTCTTATACTTCTTATCTTTTTTCTTCAATGCTTTTCAGGATTTGGTGCTGCTGCTTCACTTTTTCTTGTCGCAACAGCATTTATCCCTTTTGTATTCGAATTTGACTAGTTAGTAACCGGTAAAAGTATGCATACATCCCACCACACGGATGGCAACGCATCATTTACATCTGTGGCGTGTGTTTAGGCGATGGTTGTCTATGTCCATAAAGCAGATGGTTCTCCACCATCTGCTTGTTTGCTTTCCTGTTATTTCCATCAAGTTATCTTCTACGTATTTTTATCTACTACATAAAGTTAAAATAATTGCTAAAGAATTTATTTATCTTGTAACGCCATACACAAGTTTAAGGATATTTTTTTTTAATTCATAAAATAGCAAAGAAGCAGATGGCTCTCCTCTCTCTCTCAAAAAACCGGGGCGAGGCTTTGCAGAACTCTATATCCTAGCAGTCCGTTGGCAGTGACGCATATAGATCGTTCGCATTTTATGAACTGCCTGGCAGAATTGCAGCTGATCTGACTAACACAGGACGAGATAGCGGGGAAACACTCGCTCGTTTGCGTATAGATGTAATAAAAAAATGTATGATAACGCCATTGCTGTAATAAAATTACAATTTGTAGCACAGGATCTTACTTTCAACGGATAATATTTTAATTTATAAAAGCCTGTTAAATAAAGAAGAGTACAGTTTCAAGTCGTCGCGATTCGTGTCAACCCGACCACTTTCTACAATCTTGACGGCCTCCATCATCAAATTAATATTCCGTGATGTCATTATTATTACCCATTGTCACGTTCCTTTTTCTTTTTAATCTGTACAGCAATTGACTTGCAACCAATGCGTAATTAGGTAATGCATTCGAACTAAACTGGGCCTCAAGTCTGCTAATGTACAATTGGCTCAATAGCGTCTCGATTGGGTCGTGTTGGAGAAATTTGACAGATTTCGTAGTCTGTTAATTATTTAAGACCAATAGTGTTTCATTGACACACCATCCAACTGTCATTCATTCGCCATTGGAAAATTCG
>DWBA01001770.1:0-10080 GCA_018236825.1 Apodemia zela
TCACTATTAGACATGATTTCACAAAAAAAGTTATAATAATCAACTAAATTAATATAAAATAAACATCTTTTTCCTTCTAAATCAATGTTTATAAGTATAATTTTTAAAAATAAAGACTTTTTTTAAATTTACACTGTGTTGGCCTGGGGCCCCTTTGAAGGATAGACCATCTGCCATTCTGTTTGGCAGTTTGTAAAAAGCTTACCCGAGTTTCGGTACTTCCGCCTTACCTGTTCCTGCCGCAATAGCGTTAATGCTTGTCTTTGTCGTGTCGAAATCATCATTTTCGGTACTAACTTTTCTTCTCTTTTTGGGAGGTTGTTTTTCAGGAAAGGCCGTTAAATTGTTATCATTGTAAATACTGTATAATGCTATTATTAACAGTAACAAGTTGCTCTCATTTTTGGTAAATTTTTATTAATATTATGATGCCATCCTTCAACGGCGCTTGAAGTACGGTGTCGTTCATTAAACACGCACCACAGTTTTATGAGATCAGGTCGTGATAAGTCTCTGTTTAGCTGCCCAGAAATAATATTAATTTGCTGATACAGTTGCTCCGGTGATATGATGTGACTGTCGAGCCTTCCTTGGTAGATATTAGTCACGGTGTTGATGAAGCTCTCTTGTGTCCGACGGATATTTGATATCATGTTGTTGATATTGATTGTATTCGTAATTATGTAATCTGATATTCTTATTATATTTGCCTCATTTGCTAATTGTTGCAGCTGATTATTTAACATTATAAATTGTTCTTTCATGCGTTGTTCATTCCGGAATATTATATTATTTTCGGTTTCAATTATTGATGTTTGGTTTTTCATTAGTTTTAGAAGATGATCTTCGTTCTGATGTAGAATTTCTATATCCTTTCTGCATTGCTCGGCAAACTTGTCATCGAGCACCCCAAAGAGGGTGTTGGCTATGTATCCAACGCCGTTTATTAGGCCTCTTTTTGACCGACGATATTTTTTTTTCATATATCAAGATAGCAAACAGGCAGATGGGTCTTCTGATGGAAAGAGTCAACCATCGCCTATAGACACTTATTATACCGTGTCACTCTTGTTTCGTTGCACGTTGTGCTTAAATTATGTATATGTTTTTCTATATTTTTGATGTTCTTCCAGTATGATGTCATGTTGTAGCAGGCAACGAGAGTCCATTGGTCTTTGATGCTGTTCATGTCAGCAATTTTGTCGAAGTACAGCGACTTGTTTTCTTCAATTTTCGTAACGTTTATCGTTTGCTGACTCGGTGGAGTGATAGCCATAATAAATAATAAGGTAATGAAAAAATTTTTGAAAATGTTTTTCCTTTGTCTCAAATTCCTCTTCTGTTATTGATTTTTTAGTGATTTTGGTTCTTCCTTCTGATCCTTTTCTGCCTTGTCTCCAACGGGTAGTAATATTATTTTCTGACAGGCCGTTTTAGAATGCTGTTTTGTGTTTTTAATGTGACCACTCGAGTAAGACCATCATTTCCGGGGTGAAGTTCACACACACACGTGCTAAGGTCCACTTCCCTGGTGGCATGTTGTCCTCTTTAATGACTATGTCATTCAGTTCGAGGTCTTTGGTAGGTGATGTCTATTTTGATCTTATTTGTAGGTTTTGTAGATATTCCCGGGACCATCCCTTCCATTTTACAACATATTTGCTTGTTCATTGGCTGTATTAATTGCTATCTTGATGATAAATGCGTGATTTCCGGGTCTGTCTGGGGTCTGGTGAAAGTGAACCACCGACAAGGAAGTGCCCTGGAGTGAGACAGTTGTCGTCAGGATCTTCTGTAAGGGCACAGAGTGGACGGGAGTTCATACACGCATCGATCTGATGAAGTAACGTGGTCAGCTCCTCGTAGGTAAGCTTCTGCTCCCCCATCACGCGTTTCAGGTGCTGCTTGAGACTTTTCACGGCTACTTCTCATAGACCGCCTGCAGATGGCCATGACGGCGCATTAAAGTGCCATGTTATGCCCATCTCGCTGATATTATCGATCCTCATGATTGATGGAGCTGATAATATCCTTGTATTCCCTTTTCAGGAATTTCGTACGTACGAAGTTCGTAACGTTGTCGCAGTATATATTTTTTGGAGTACCACGGCGGGAGCATAGACGCCTAAATGCTACCAGGAATGCTTCGGTGCTCAAGTCGAAAACCAGTTCTAGGTGCACGGCTTTGGTTGCCATGCCCACGAATACAGCGATGTATCCCTTGCTAGTACGGACAGCTTTACCCTTGTTGAGCTTGACCTCTATATGACCCGTGAAATCCACGCCCACATTGATTAATGGTCGTGCAGGTGTTACTCGGGAGGGGGGTAGGTTCGCCATAATCTGATGCTTGGTGGTCTGACTGAAGCGTCGGCACTTGATACAGTTCCGTAATTGCTTTTCTACAGCGCGTACACCGCTAACGATCCAGTAGGTATCCCTGATGTATGCTGAGGTGAATTTTGGACCCCGTTTAGAGTCGTCCGGTGCGCTTGATCTATGATGAGCTCCGTGAGTCCGCTTCAAGTAGATAAGATGATAGGATGCTTCGCAGAGTAGCGTAAGACGGTGTTCTCAAGTCGTCCCCCGACTCTCAGGATGTCGTCCTTATCCAAATATGGGTTCATACTTAAAACTGTTGAATTTTAATACCCCGGTTTTTTTCTGATGATATTTCTTCAAAAAATTCAAAATTCTGTACTGTTTTTATAATTAATTTAAACGCATCTTCTATGTTGCATGTGGTTAAAATATTTGCTTGGTTTGCCCGTGGGTGTGGTTCATGTTGGCGAGTGTATACCCTTGGTATATTTGGTTGTTGAAAGGTTATTGATACCACAGGAACAACTTATGATATTTATTGCTGCATTACAGACACAACTATTGCGAACAATTTACCCTACTTAGTGCCAAAATAGGCAGGTGATATGGTGCAATTACATCTAGTGACACATACAATACATATTTGGGTCGGCCTTCCCAAAAAAAATATAGCATATTATTTAACACTCTACAATTAGGTTACTGTAAAGTATCTGAATTATAAATATTTACTAACCACAAATGCAAGATGTTATTTGGTAAGGTTTCATTGACATTAAATGTTCTATGCAATAATGCAATTTAAAGTAACAAAAAACAATAAAATACCTAATAGAAAGGATTTTTTAGCTTGCTAATATTTAAATCATAATTTTACACAGATATAGAGATTATACAATGGCTAAACATTCGTTCGCACTGTTGGTTCACTGACACTTATTGACTTATCACTCACAACACTTTAACACTTTTCATCAGTACATCCTGCCGTCATTAGGCTACGGAGTACCAACGTACTGCGTGTGGCGGGTCACGCGTTCTGCGACTGGTACGGATCCCTTGTATCTCCCGTCTCAGGTGTACTTTTTTATACAAAATTGCCATACAATGTAGCAGAAAGTGATGAAGAGTGCAAGGACGATGATAAATGTCAGCACGTTTAGTTTTTCATGCGTCATCACATGCAATATACTTGTGGTTGCTTGATTAGCCGCACCGTTTTGTGCGATTATCACTTCTTCTTTACTTTGCGATTTGTCCATTTCGCCGAATAAAATCGATACTGGGATAGAACTGAATATTATGCTGCTGGCTTGAGTGCCTAATCTGTAGTGAGTTACAGTTCAATCACTTTCACGAATGCATGAATCGCGCTGTAGGCCTTATAAGTCGACCGAATCGTTGAATCGACCGATGCTGTTGGCGAAACTGGAGTCGGATTGGATGACTGGGATGAAGTTGATGGTATAGTTGTTGTTGCCTGTTGGTTGCTACTTTTATATTGTGTAGAGTATCCAGAGTGATGATCTTGCGTAGGTGTCGCCTGTTGATTAGGATGTCTGTAGTATCCAGAGTGAGTATACTGATCTGGTCCGGTCATCTGATTATAATGACGCCCAATGTCCGTAATTTGGTCTCATAATTCCTACTTTTAATTTTTTGCAACATTGTCAGGACGCTGGCTTGAAATTCTAGTCTCTTCGGTAGTTAAAGTGTTAAAGATTGATATAATGCCTTTGAAAAAAGAAAGATGATGGTGTTCCTTTTCTGGGTTTATTCTGGAGTCCAAAAACTTTGACATCTTCTCATTTACTTCTTTATTATCATCTGTTCTTTTATCTTTAATTAAGGGTGAACGAAAATTTGACTCCATGCTTACTTAATAATATAAATCGGTACTCTGAATCGACAACTGCCATTAATACAAAAGAATAATATTCCTTGTAATTAAAGAACACAGAACCACTCTTGGATGGTTTCAAAATTCTAATATGTTTGCCATCTACTGCTCCAATCGGTCGAATCTGGGGCGCCTGTTGCTGACAGCGATGTACTCGACGTTGATGGCAACGCGTCCACGTTCTGCGATGTTTGCAGTTTGCTGTTCGAAACTTTTGGTTTTGAGAGCATGATTGACTCATGAATTTTTGTGTGTTTATTGCACTCCTTGCAACGCTGCGTTGATATGCATGGTTGACCTCGATGCTTGTAGAGACAATTAGGGCAGATTTTATGTTCTTGTAAAATCTCTATTTGCTCTCTGCCTGATAGACTAAGGAATATTTGACACAAGTGGAGATCGTGGGGTGCTTTACATACAACACATTCGTGTGTATGTTGGGGTGGTTTAATAAAATCCTTTGCGGAGAATATGTCTCTTTGATATAGCGACTAGGTTCGGTAGTAGTGTCGTAGAGCTTCTTCAGTTCATATTATGATTGTTTATGAATGTTTGATTGATTGAGAAAGATTTCCACTTGTTTGGTGAAAAGCAGCTGAGGATTGATGTAGCGATGATTTAAAATTTCCCAAGCAATCTCGTAGTTTTCCGCTGATATGTGAAAGTGTTGAATCACGCTCAGCCTCCCCTTTGACTTTACATTTTAAATGCTGCATTTTTTGTGCGTTGGTGATATATGTGTTGTTATGTATCGCTTCGGTATACAAATCGTGGAATTTTATTTTTCAGTAAATATTGGTATCTCTATTTGGGGCAGAGATTGTTGTAGATGTACGTTAGAGCATAATTTTCGATTTAAGCTCCTTTTCATATTGATGTATTTTGACTCTATTTCGGTGAATGCTTCCTCGTAATTGGTGTCGATGTTACGCCATCGCTGTTGAAGGTTACATAACTCGTCCTCATTCTCCCATTTTTCGTCGATGTTCTGTTCATGGATACGTTTTATTTGCCGTTCTAGTGCCCGGAAATTGGCGTACTGTTGTACCACAATCTCTTGATAGTCCTGGCGAGATTCGACTGGTTCAAAATGAATTTTTGGGATTTGAAATTGAGAGGTTGAGGTTGTCGATCCATCTATGGGAGTAGCATGGCCGCCTTTTGATGTTGAAAGCTGCGAGACTGCTGGAGTCTGAGGCATTTCGGAGTCCGCTGTTATGGTTGCTCGCAACGTGGTATAAAACGGCTTCACCTCGGAGTAGATATCCTTTTTGAAATATTCAGATGATTTTTCTTCAACTGCTTGCAATGTCTTATTATTGAGATCAAATTCTCCCCATAGATTGTCAATTTCTGCGATGCGTTTTTTAAAGTATTCCGGCGTTTTCCTATCTGCGGAGTCCTTTTTATAATTGATATGGATCTTCTCGATCTCTTTAATGATATCGCTCTGACGTTCCAGAAGTGCTTGCATGATAATGAATGATATATTTAGTGTATTGAGAGTATCTTTACAGTATATGCGGGCTGTCTCAACTCTTCCGGGGCGATCCGCTGGTAAGAGACCGGTTGAGCCGATTCGCTACCGTACCGAGACAACAAAACACCAAATAAAATAGTTGTAATAAAACATTATATTCTTACAGTAACGGGGTTGTGTGAGACGTCAGGAAGTGTCCTTTAGCAGCTATAATGTCGTGATAAGATGATTCTTCTTGTAGTGTCTCCTCAATGCGTCTTGCTGATGATGAAGCTGTGCTCCTGATAATCCAAATATGCGCTATTTCTTATTTCTCCTTTAAGGACCAAAAAAATATGTAGGGGCTAGCCCTTTATGATAGTGATGATAGTTTCTGATAGATGTTGGTCGGGCTCGCACCTATGATATTGATGCTGGTTGCTGATAGTGTAGTGTGTGTTACACTTGTACGTCCGATGGTAGGTGTACGGGGATAAGTAGGTAAATGAAATATTATGTATCTTCCTCACATTATTGTATTCTGTCTTCATTGGCGGTACAAACTATACTGATACATTGGTTCTTAGGTAAAGGCATAATTAATACAAACTGCTGACATTATAGAATATACTTATTTGCTAATACGAGTATGTATGCGTACAAGTGTAACACACACTACAATAGGGTATAAAATGATAAACCCAGTTGATGTTCTACTAATGTTCTGTTTACTACTGATAATAACTACTGCTAATAATGTTCTGCCGCAACGGCTGATATTAATGATCTGTTGTTCCCATTGTGATACATATGCTAATATTTAACAGGGTGTCCCAAAAGTCGTGAATCAAAGGTCACACTGAGATAGAGTAGGTCAAGACCTATCCAAATAAAATAACATTAGTTCCGCGAAAATGTATGGATCTCGAGATATTTGTAATTTAGTGAAAATACCGAAAATGACCGATTTTTAAGTATTTTTTTTTCAATAAGTTGGTCAAATAATGTTTTCATTTTCCGAAACCTTTGCATAATTATGATTAGATTATAGTTTTGTTGACCGCATTAAAAAATATATAAAATTAAAAAAAAGACAGAAAAACATTGTTTAAATTTTTTAATTTTATCCGATTTTTTTGTTATATTTCAAAAACACTCCCTATCTTTAAAAATAAAAACTCAATTAACTGGCAAAGAGTATCAAAATATTCCCTTATTCATGCAGATTGCAGATTCTTAATTGATAAGGAACAATAAAAATTTAATTAATGTCGGTGCTTCAAAAAGGTCAGTAAAAAGACTAGTAAAAACTTGCAAAAGAGTCAAGTAGGAAAGAAGTGCTACTAGCAAAATAGCGATAAGTACTAAATGTTTTTTTTAGTTGGATAGGTAAAGAATTATTACAATGCAAATAAGAAGAAACTTTTATCAAGCGTTTGAAAATGAATTATCCCCTATTGCAAATTAAAAACCAGTAATTAAATAAAACTAAGCACATTTTAGTAAATTTTTAATGTAAACAAATAATTACAAAAGATGCTCAAATTGACGGCCATTTAGCCTAATACATGAACGACAACGTCGTAAAAAAGACCGTTTCAAGCGCCTTAAACTAATTTCAATTATTTAGTGGGCAGCTGCTGTTACTCTTATATCGCAATTCTTCTTGATTTCTAACAGGTTTTTCGTAAATCTTGTCCTTTATGCAGTTCTACTAAATAAGTTCGCAAAAACTGCAAAAATTTTTCTCCATTTAAGGTGCCTACTGGTCCCAAAATTCTTCCATTGAAAATACCAGCCCATAAATTAATTTTAAATTGATATTGTGAACGGTCTTCACGCATTTCATGAGGGTTCTCGATGCTCTAGCTGTGCACGTTGTGGAGATTGAGATAGCCATCTTTGCGACAGGCCAATTCGTCACTCCACAGAACTTTGTCAAAGAAATTGGGGTCTTCATCGATTTTTGCTATCATAATGCGACAAAATCGCACGCGTGCTCATAGTCCCTTTGTTGTAGTGTTTGGACTCGTTGCACATGATAAGGGTGGATGCTGGTTCCTCTCTCAATTTTTCTTGATGATAAGCCAGGTTCCTCCTTTACCAATTCTAGCACAGTGTCATCGTCAGCTGTCCTTCTCTACGGGCGGAACCAAGTATCCTCCCAGCACATATCGCATTGTGTACCCTTATAAAAACTCCAAAAGTAGGATGTTGGCGGTTTGGAAAGCGTTCCTCACGTTGTACGCCACACCTCCTCTGTGCGGCTCGTAGCTAGTTTCCCCGTAAATGAGATGCATGTCTGCATACTCTTGAGAAGTGTAAGTTGTTCGATTTTCCATTTCCTTTTTTCCTATTAATACCGCGTATATAGTGTATAATATATATATAATATATATAGTGTATAAAATTGTTAAAAGTATGTATATTAATTTTCTTTCACTACAAGATCAACATAAAAGCTATTTTTTATTTCGTATAATTATATTTTATCAATAATTAAATCTTATGTGATGCTAAACTTTAATCTATAACTTTAAAGTTATTAAATTTCCTTATTTAGCTACTTTTAAGTTTTACCTATGCTCTTTAGTTAATTTAAATTCTTAAAAATAATATCTTTTCTTTAGTTGCTTTAGAGACAAAACAAAAAATCTTAAAATTCTTAGGAAAATCAAGGAGTGGATTTTATAGCAACCAAAAAGGATTTTGCGTAGCTTAAATATTTAACACTCACATGAAAATCAGCATTTTAGCTTTTGCACATCGATGTCTGGATGAGCGGGATCCTTATCGACGTCCTATAACTCTTCGTAAGTTCTTACCAGTTACCTAGCCAGCGACGATTCAGCTATGTTTCCGAGTGCTGCACCAGTTATTTGACTACGTTACTTATAAATTTAAACTGGGCTAGCTATAGGTTCTGGTTCCATAGACTGCGCCAGTTATGTGAGTTAGAAAATGCTTTTGGCATCATGAGTTCTGTATTTAGAATGTTAGAAAACCAATGTTATTGCTAAACCCGAAATTGCTACAAAAGTGGTACTGGCAAGTGTTTATTTGCATAACTTTCTACGAAAAACAAGAACAAATATTTATACACCTCCAGGAAGTTTGGACTCTGAAATCGATGGAAATTTCGTACAAGGGTCGTGGAGGAATGAACCAGATTCGACTTCTTTTTACCTTTACGTGCAATTCCTCGAAGGTCTGCCAATGATGCAAAAGAAGTTCGGTCATACTTGGCTACACACTTCGTTACAAATGGACAAATAACATGACAACATGGATATTAATTAACTTTTTCACATTTTTTAACAGCCTGTCATCAAAAACACTATTGTATAAAAATGGCCAAGTCTCACGTAATTGTATTTCCTATAAAAATTATGAAATGTCATGTGAAAGCAATTCAAACATTTAGTGATTGATATTTGATATATGTAATTAAATTTGGTTGAGTTCATGGTAACTGAAAATATAGAACTAGCTTAGCCCAAAGCGACTCCAGATACTTACAGAAGGCTGTGGTTCTGAATTTGTTGTGTCACTTGCTGCAGAAGGCGACGATGTGTCGATAGACATTGAGTTTTGACTTTAAAGATTAATTTGAATAGATTAAGAATTAGTATAATCTACTTTGTCCCAAAAGGAGGAGGTTATCAATTCGGCTGTATGCTCTTTTTATTTTGTTTGTTACCTCAAAAATCGGATTTTTATGAATCGATATTGAAAATTCTTTTTTTTTTGTTTAGGAGGGTATACTTCCAGTATGGCCCCATTTCAATTTGGTGAAGATCTCTCTAATGCAGGTTTCCGGAGATACAGGAAATGGGAAGTCGGTTGCTGCAGTCTTACTGCGTTTAAAAATTATTTCTCATACAGAACAAATATGTTTTTTGCAGAGCAAAGATTTGGATAATAGTGATAATTTGGTAGTTTTAAGAGATACATTATTGCCTATATTATATTAATTGTATACTTAGAGAACTGATTCTGACATAAAAGTTTGTTTTTCTCGGTTTGGTTGGGACTAGCATCCAATCACAAGCAAAAATTTGCTAACTTTGGGGTTGGATCAATTTGTATAAATTATCCGGCAATGTGTAATTTTAATTATTACAAAGATGACAAAACAACAGATTATATGTAAATATTTTATTTATAAGTAGTACAGCTGATAAAGATCCGAAGGTCTTTTCTTATCTTCGCAATTAGTGCCACCAAACGCTCCTTTGCCGCTGCATGTCTTTTTTCTGCAGCAATGCGCCTTGTTTTGAGTTCGTAAGCCCAGCGGGGTACCCCAGTTTCACGACCTATCTTATACACTCCTTTGCAAAAAAAACGGGCACCTTACACACACACTTTACCTTAGCTTTTCTATGGGTAAATATTATTA
>DWBA01001771.1:0-10078 GCA_018236825.1 Apodemia zela
ATTTATTACTACTTTTTAAGGTAATTGGTTATAACAAGGAGCACATAACAACTGTTGGATGAAGCCGGATACAATATTTTACTTTTATCTAACTTAACATAAACTGAGATCTTGTTACTTTTTACTTTCATATTCCGACTTCGTAGACAGCGCTTGTTACTTTCATATTCCGACTTCGTAGGAAAGATAATTTCTAAACTTGAGGTTACCCCCAGGTAAATTGAGGTTACCTGGGGGTGTTTAGAAATTATCTCTCCTGAACTCGGAATATGGAAGTAACAAGCGCTGATATGGTCCCGCATTTTACCAACCTAATGAAACAAAAATAATACAATGCATTTATAAATGTTTATTTGTTAGAGATAGGTTGTAGGAATGAGCAGTGTAGTAATTTACCTGCAGCACGTTGGGCGGACACATGTCTATCTTGGTAACCACCACGAACACGGGCACGGCCAGCGCCAGCGCCAGCCCGAGGTGCTCCTTGGTCATCCCCACGATGCCGGCGTTTGCCCCAATCTGAACAACAAGTAATTAATTGTATTATGACTTTCCCACGTTGGACAAAGTTCTTAACCCTATCTCTTCCTGCCAGGCAGTTCCTTAAAGCACTTGTTGCGGAACTGAGCAGAGTAGAGCTCTGCAACATTTCGTTCTGGTTTGGTAACCCCAAACATTAGTCTTCTCCATATTTTTCTGTACGGAGCGGAGACATGTACACTTAAGTCTAGAGACAGCCAACGCATAGACGCATTTGAAATGTGGTGCTGTAGGAAAATGCTCTGAATTCCTTGGACTGCTCGCAGAACCAACCATAATAATGTCAGTACTTATCGCAAAAAAGGCGCTAGTCGTCGAGTTGCGTAGACCCGCCCCGCCCATGGAAAGAAGAAGCAGTCCGTACATGTCACTGTTGTGTTCTTGTTTGAAGGGTAAGGTGGCCAGAAAAACTTATGCATGTCACATTAAGACCTCGCCACAAGGATAGCAACGCACCATTTACATCCTTGGTGTCTATAGGCAATGGTTGTCCCTTTCCATCAGGAGAGTCATCTGCTTGTTTGATATCTTATGAGTTATGATATAAAAAAAATCAAAGATAATACTGCCAATTGTAAAGAAATAAAAGTAGAAATTATCTAAGTGAAGATGTAGTTTGATTATACAAATATAGAACATACCATAAGCATACTAAAATCTGGAGCATGGCCTGTCATGCCGAATACTGTGGTTTTGAGGTATCGCTCGTGGCCTGCTAGATCAATGAAGGTGATCACTTTCGAAGACTTCTGACAAATCTTCACCCAGTCCAGTGTCCCGTGGTCTGGCTTATTGACCACATTACCTGAAATTGGAAACAACAATTCATTACTAGCCCCATTTATTTCTTACGTAAGTATAGTTTTTGACTCCTTCACCCCTATATAAAAGAAAAATAAGAATAGACCAACACTCTCCCCCAATTTAGTATTTATTATAAATATATATTAGGAAAAGAACTAATACAAATTAGGTTTATTTTAAGTAACCATTTTTAGGAATATTTATTTGTTCTCTCAAAGGAACTAGTAATTTTTATTTTTTAGTAGTAATAAACTTTTGTTCTAATCACTCACATATACGCATACGTAACATCACATACAAGCACGGGCAACTGTATGCATATACGGTTGCCGTGCTTTTTCAAAGTAAGACGTAAATGTCTTAATGGATTTTTGGGATCTTACGTAAGAACTAACCCTGAAACCTTCTTGTAAGAAATGTTCGACCTTTCTTCCCCTCTAAGTTTTCTTACGTCAAAAATGAATGTTCCAACTCATCTAGTAAAATATGGGTTACCCAAAATTACATATTGGAAATAGCAACATTTATAGTTTAACATACCTGTGCTATCAAACCCAAGGATGTCATTGCCAACAGAGCTAGTCCTGCCTGTCTCCGCCTCGTGTTTGTGTCGGAATAGCCGTTTTCGGGCATGGCCTCTTCCATTATCAAGCTCACCATGAGTTAACACTCCTAGCAGAGTTGATTTACCAGCATCTACATTACCCACTACCGCTACCCTGAAAAAATTTACAAGCTTTTTTATAATAAGTCACAATAATAAGTTTAAAATTCATTTGGTTCTTATTTTGTCAGTCAAGAGAGAAAAAACTTTTTTCAGTTTTTGGTTTATTACTCCAGAATTAGTTACCTTATCTCCATGAAGTCATCATGCTCCAATTCAGTACGCAGCAGGTATTGCCCGATAAGACCAGTGCCACAATCCCATCGACGGAGCTCAACACACGACACCCTCCCACCACTGACCAGTGACTGTAGTGTTGCTACTGATGTATTATATTCCTCTTCTGTGAGACCACGGCCATCTATTTTACAAATAATTCTATGAATACTACAATATTATTACAAATTTACATACTATATGTCATACATGTGTGGTATGTAAGTTATGTAAATCCCACTAATATTATAAATGCCAATGTTTTAGTGTGTATCTTTGTTATTTATTCATGTGGAAACTGTCAATGTCACCTTGAAACAACAACATGTTAGAATTTATATACACACAATTAACATCTTTTCAGAGGTATGTGTATACTGTATGCAGATTATTTTAATTATGGATAAGTAAAAGGCAATGCTGTACCGATGGGTTAGCAAAGAGATGCAACTGATGATGTCATACATTATATGTGTTTTTACAAATGTTCAAACTACCTTCTCCAACACCAATATCATATATTATTTCTCCTTTTCCCGTATCTAGCCTCTCTAGTAACTGTTTGTGTAAAAGATCATATTCCTCTGTGGTTGGGCTCACCAATATCATCTGAAAATATTTAAACATCTATATTAATATTATGAATGAGAAAGTTTGTATGTTTGGATGGATGGATGGATGGATGGATGTTTGTTGCTCAATCACGCCAAAACCACTAAACGGATTTGGATGAAATTTGGCACACAGGTAGGTTAAAACATGGAATAGCACATAGGCTTTTATCCCGAAAAAAATAGTCGTTCCTGCGGGATTTACCAAAAACTTTTATAATGCAGCGGGCTGCACGCTGCAGCTAGTCATAATATATGACAATGTAGTTTGCTGCTGAAGATTCGCAAAGTCAATATTAAAAGTGTACTTGCGTACATAGTTTATGCAACAACCTATATGTTAATACGTGAAGGAAAAACGTTGTACCCTATTTTAAGACAATTACGTGAACTGTTAAGTATGTTATGCACAGTTAATGTTTACATTGCAGAGGACTGCATTAAGCTAATATTTATTTATATATATATATATACATACGTGAGGGAAAAACTTTGTGCCCTTTATAAGACAATTACGCGAACGGTGGAGTATGAAATTTAGTACAGTTAATTGTACAAACAATTGTTATGCCAATGACGTTATAACAATTTCTCATCTTAATGAAATAACTACAAATTGATTTCGTTGTTATCTTAATCACAAATCAATCAACTTGATCGGTTTTCCCAACCCTCGGGATCATCATAGTGTATTTTCCCTTATTAAGTGAAAGGGAAATATTAATACTTCATAAAAGGGCTCCACTTTAAGTAGAATTTAATGAAGACAAAATTTAAGCCTTAATCCTAAATTTTCCAGTGATAGCTTATTCCCAAAAACGGTTTAACTGAGAATAAATTGACTACATTTGGTATTTAAAATCTTTAAAGTTATTGTCATTTGAGGGCAAATTTAGTGCCACAATAATTTTCATACTTTTTAGTTATATCTCATAGTTTTCTAAATACTTCTTTGACTACCCTGGCTAATAATAAAATTCTTTGAGTAGATATATCGAATAACTTTTAGTACCTTGTTTATTGGAGACAAACGCCAAAGTGTAATTTAATAATTGGCCAAGTGCGTGTCGGGCTACGAGCAATGTAGGGTTCCGTAGTTCTTCATCATAACTATTGTTGTCAATAAAGGATATATCCGCACTACAGGTTTACCGCCAGTAAAAACTACTCAAAGTACATTTTTTTAATAGAAAAAGGGACAAACAAGCAAGAGCCTCACCTAAAGGTAAGTAATCACCACGGCCCATGGACAGCCGCAACGCCAGAGGTTTTGCAGCTGCGTTGCCGGCCTTTTAAACATGAGTAAGCTCTTTTCTTGAACGTCCCTAAGTCGTATCCGTTCGGATTCCACAGAGGAGTAGTGCGAGGTAAAAAGTGCCTAAAGAACCGCACGGTTGTGGATTTCCGGACATCGAGGTGGTGAGGGTGGGACTTTGAATATTGACGCGATGTCCGATGATGAAATTCAGCGGCAGGGATTGATCCAAACAATTCTTCGGAACACTCTCCGTGATATATGCGATAAAAGATGCAGAGCGAACCTACATCTCTACGTATGGCCAAAGAATCAAGCCGATTATAAATAACCTGGTCGTCAACGATTCGAATCGCTTTACGCTTAATGCGCTCCAGTGGAAGAAGCTGATACTGCGGAGCTCTCGCCCAGAGATGAGAACAGTACTCCAAGTGAGGTCGAATTTGCGCTTTTATAAGTTGGTCGACTATTATTCGTAAATTTGTAAAGCAGACTATGATAGTCTAATATATATATATTCTGACCAAATTGCAGCTTCCTAGTACGAATATTCTCTGAGCTAGGCTGCGGAGGGATGGATGAAAATGGCGGAAGGATTCCTAGTTGACTTCGAAACCCTAAAAAGGTTGATATGTTCAGCTGAGCGAAGGAGTACTTGACAAAAAACGTCTTTAACTACATAAGGCACACGCTTCACGTGATGGGAGTAGGTACTGTTGTCATCTATAGGTGAAAGCTTTTCAGTAACAGCTTCTTTTTTTGATTATATTCAGCCTAGTGTCTAAATTGTCTACAATTTTCAAAGTCGACACTTGCTAAAACTCTTTTTTTTCGATAGAGGAGCGCTTGACTACGATCTCGCCTGCTACTAGACCACAGAGACTAAACAGCTTATAAACCACAAAATTAAACAAGAAAATTTTTACTTCCCAGTTTATTCATTCATAAACGACCTAGAAACCTAGTGTTTTGACCTCTCTTCTATACCTACAACATACAAGAAGCAGTACCCACTTATGAATAATTTATTACGACTGAATTTAAAAAAACAACCTAATAAACTAGTTCAAATACAGTTTACTCTTGCTGTATATTAAAACTAAGTAAACGTTGCCATTCCGTTGTAATTCATTTACTTACAATCTAGTATTACGCCATTTAATTCAATGACACCTTGGTGCGAGTGACGTTCCTGCACTTAAAGCCGGTGAACTATTACAAATATTATTTTAAGTTGTATTTCGTATAACTATGTGGTATAACAACCAACCATTTTAGTTTTTTTAATGTTAGTAAAGGCAATTATTTAATTACATAGTATTTTATGAACTCATAAAATCCGTGTATACAATAAAAGTGATAGTGCCAACTCCATTTTGTACAAATGGCTATAATCGTCCAAATATTTTTAAGCGACAGGGACATTGAAATTTAGCTACGCGATTTTATAAAAGATAGAAAAATTATAGGTATCAGTGGGACAGATTATTTTTTTCATCTTCAATGTAGCTTACGAGTTTTACCATATTTAATGATTATCGTTCATAATCTATATTTAAGTTCAGCAATTGATTTCCCGTACCGTATTCGTTTAGTTCTTTATTGCGAATATGTTTGCGCTGCCTCGCGCGCCGTGTTACGTGATACGAATGAAGAGTGTCGGGACACTCGCCCGTTTTTGCACGTAAATGATGTCACGAGCGAGCTAAATGATCATGTAAACATACCGCCTACAATATCATCCCCTTAGAACCATTCTATGCTAGCCTTGTATTCGAAAATTGACTCAATCTCGTCTTTTATTAACTTACATTTTGACTGTTTTTTTCAAATCCCAATTTCGTGGCATTGAATTTTCTTTTTAAATAGAAAGAAAGAAAGAAACCGTTTATTCTGACAGTAGATTGTACCTACACCGCAAATTAAATAAATACTCTAAAGTAAAACTATTATACTAAAATTAAAACTAATTCTTAGAAATACTTATATATTAAAGATGTAAACATAGATCGTTGCAGAGTTATACAATCCAGTCAGAAACGGTCTACGGAACGGAAATAGCCGGAGAAGCTTTTGTGACTGCCTATTATTATCACAGCTGATATTTTTAACAAAGATTTTATCGAAGGAATAGTCCTACAGGAAAACATTTTACCAATATAGTAGCGAGTCTTTGTCATCTATATTTATAACACTATGCTATAGAAAGTACTTAAAATGAAGACGCTTTCGCATGCATTCAATAAAAATGAGAAATTTAAGATGGTGGATATTAAAAAAAATGTTAATTACTTATAACGTTATATAAATACTTCAGTGGGTCTACTGAAGTATTTATAAATAAATAAATATTCCGGGACAAATTACACGCATTGAACTAACCCCAAAGTAAGCAAATAATTTGCTTGCGATATGGGTGTTACTCAACGATATTAAGTCAGGTTCGCTAACCACTCGACCAACGGGGCGGTATAATATAACTCCGATAGTGAAATGCCACATTGTTTATCAGCGTTAAAAAACCGAGGGAACCTGTTATCCATGCACAATTATTATTAACGCAAAGAAGATTACTTTTATTTTTTTATTTTATACTTTATTGCACACCAAATATAAAAATATTGTACAAAAGGCGGACTTAACGCTAAATATGTAATACCATGGGCTAATATTGGGTAGTAAACCCTCTCCCTATATTCCAAGGTATGAACAAAATGCTAATTATTAACCTAATTGACAGAAAATTGCATCAATCAGAATTAAAATAAACAATTAACATTATAATACTTGGTCTTTGTAAATTACACTTAGTAGTACACTTATACACACACTCCTTTGTTTCAGTTATTGAGTAGGTAGCATTCACTTTAACAGTTACACAACGATATTTTCGTTACCAGAACTGACTTGATAGTAGATACAGAATGATTCCCCAGTCATCGACCGTGCCCTCATGACAGAAAATTCGCGCCCAAGAATTGATGCTCCGATTGGTGAATTATGAAAGCATGCGATTGGTCGATTTCGATCAATCGTATGTAAGACTCTGCATTGCCTATACAATTTGAATTAAAATAAATTCCTGGTCAATAAATAAATAAGTAAATAAATAGGTATTACATTAAAAATAATTACAAATTCTTCAAATCATCGTAGGAGAACATTTTTATATACCTACTTTTTAGTCCCACGTTCCAATGGACGGGAAATTCAGCATTTGCCAGTGGCTTATAAAATATGTGCTACAGCATAGCGTGGCCAGCTAGTATATATTAAGAATTATCGATCTCATATTTGACCGCAATTTCATGCTGTAGAACTATCTCAATATTAAATACATTAAGTATACTTAACACAATTTACTTTTCATTGTGGTTCAAGATTTGTCGCAAGTATTACATAACACGATCATAGATTTTCAGACCAATATTTATTCGGTTAGCGACGTGACAAGACATACATTATTTTCGTAAAAGATCACATTCTTTTTCGTATTTGAAGAAAGTTTTCGAGAAGGTTCTTACAACAATATCCATTAGGGTGGATTTTGAGGAAAAGTTTTTGGCATAAAGAATTGAAGAATTTCTGAGTGTTGTGAAATAGTATAATCAAATAAATTATATATTTTTTGCATGTCGTCCAGCTACAATGTGTTTTAGAGGAGGTTTTGCTGTCTCGTTTATTCGTGTTTTTTTCTTTAAATTATAAGATAGCAAATAAGCAGATGGGTCTTCTGATGGAAAGAGTCAACCGTCGCCTATAGACACCAAAGATGTTAATAGTGCGTTGCTATCTTGTGGCGAGGTTTTAATGCCATATGCCGGCTACCTCACCCACCAAACCGGAACACGACAGTAACAAGCACTGACGCTATTGTGGCAGGAATAGGTAAGGCGGTGGCACCAGACCCGGGCGAGACAATGCTGAACTCTACCACCTAGTAACCACGGTGGTAATGACTCGCAGAGCCAATTAGTCGCCTTTCACGACATGCCTAGCAGAACGGCAGTTGGTTTTTTCTTCAAAGAAGCAAGGCCCAATACGAGGTAAAAAACAATTTGAAATAAAACGTGCATAAGTTTTTGTAAATTTGACCAAGACTGTATATCTGCGTGGTATAACGAAATACTAGCCGCCACTGAAATCGTAAGACGTAATATCGTTAGATAATCATGTATGCACTAATTACAGCTTTTTTTCTAACCCTAAGGTACGCATACATATCTAGATACATAAATACTGAAATATGTCTAATAAACACCCAAACCCAGAAACACAAACATATATGCTTATAAATAATAAATAAATATGCCGGGACAAATTACACGAACTGATGTAACCCCAAATTAAGCAAATTATTTGTTTGTGTTATGGGTGTTAGTCAATTACACTAATACATAGAATTACATATATAAATACTTTTATATATTTAATAAACACCCAAACCCAGAAATACAAACATCTATGCTCATCACACAAATGCCGGGAATCAAACCCAGGCCCCATTGATGCGCAGTCAGGTTCGCTAACCACTCGGCCAACGGGGCGGTCACTCGACACTTATCTGGACTGTTTGGAAAAAGTTATGAGATCTGTATTAAATTTGCCTACCGAGAATAATTTAATATTCCCTGGTCGCTGGAGGAGAGTTTAAAATTATACTACTAGTTGAGAATGTGAAGAAGCTGTTTAGTACCAATAAGTGGTGTGGCAGTCAGTCGCCCCTTGTCGCTGGAGGAGAGGTGGAAGTCGCACTCGGCGGCCGGCAGCACGAAGCTGAGCGTGGTGGTGCTGAGGGCGCAGACGGCGTACACCGCGCCGCACGACATGAGCAGCAGCCATTGGAAACAGCCGTAACCTGGAATTTAACATAAATATTTTCAATACTAAACAACACTCTTACCGACTTGATGATTAAACAATGGATTTCTCCGTATTGGCCCGGGCTCCTTTGAAGAATAGACCAACTGCCGTTTTGTTAGGCAGGTCGTAAAAGGCATCCGATTGGCTATACGTGTCACTACCGTCGTGACTACTAGGTGGTAGTGTTCCGCTTTGTCTCGCTCGTGTATTTGGTAGCCGGTAAACTTATACATGTGGCATTACATTACCATTTCGCTAACGGATAGCAACGCATCATTAACATCTTAGGTGTCTATAGGCGATGGTTTCTCTTTCCATCAGAAGAGTCATCTGCTTGTTTGCTATCTAAGGATAGAAAAAACCAAAAGCTTTTTTTAAAGGTTTACATTACCCATAAAAGAATCACTTATTCTATGGAGATGAGATACATGCATAGCGAGACTGTTTATGTTCCTTATACTCGCATATCAGCGTACATCAAAGGAAATATTCTACTAACACATTACATTCTCTAATACTGATTGCGTTTTTGACTTTGTTATTACAGTTAGAATTGTAATTTCTTTGAATTATTGTTTCAGAGAATATTCAAAGAAGCTTTTGGTCGCTTAAACTCTCAAAAACGGTTTTATTCTAGTTACCTTCTTAGTTTTCAAACACAAGAGAAAGAGAAACGGTCTACTTTTACTTTTTGCCACGTGTTGGTCCATTGAAGAATAGACCAACTGCCGTTCTGCCAGGCATGTCGTAAAAGTCGATTAATTGGCTATGCTAGTCACTACTATCGTGGCTACTAGGTGGTAGAGTTCAGCATTGTCTCGCCCGGGTCTGGTACTAACGCCTTACATGTGGCATTAAGACCTCGCCACAGGGATAGTAACGCACCATTAACATATATTGTGTCTATATGTCTATATTTACTATCTTATAATATGATATAAAAAATATACATCTAGCTATCTCAGCACAATCGACAGACTCGAGCGTTCGGTAGTTGAATATGACAAAGGAGAATATCATCACATTGAAACACCGATGTGTCGCTCAGCGGTAAAAGCGTTGCCAGACTGATACAAGAGATCTCTGGTTCAATTTTGTCATTTTTTTCTTTTTCGGGATAAGGAT
>DWBA01001772.1:0-10075 GCA_018236825.1 Apodemia zela
ATTGCCCGACCCAGGAATCGAACCCAGGACCTCGTGTAGTCAACTCCGACACCGGACCACTAGACCACAGAGGCGATTATTAATTTATTAAATTTTAGGTTTAGGGGTTTATTAAATATATAAACGTATTTATAATACGAGTATATGTAATTCTACGTGTTATATCGTTGACTAACACCCATATCATAAGCAAATAATTTGCTTACTTTGGGGTTGGATCAATTCGTGTAATTTGTCATATTATTATTATTATTGGTATGATTATTTTTTACCGAGCTATCCCTTTTCCCTGCATTTAAAACTCTTGTCATACGAAAATATGGTTTTACAAGATATAGATTATATAATATAGGTAGATAGTTTACAGAAGTCTCTACAATAACCTCTAACTACACCTGACCATTTTGATCCAAGGACTTAATTGGTCAGGTGTAGTCAGGTTATTTTTAAACAGGAACTAAAAATCTGTGAACTTAATTAAGTTTGGTATGTGGTAATGCGCAGATTTTGTAAACAAAATAATATTCAAGTAGTTTATTTTCCTAGAGATCTATTTCTTGACTAGGTTTAACCTGACAAGAAGTTTCAGATTTCCTTACTTGATCCTTACAAGATTATATTCCATCTTCTTTCACATTTGCATGTCATATGAGAGATATACAATCTCTTTTGTCAATATTTCAAGTGTCCAATAAAATAGATAAAACTAAAGGAAAGATTTTTCTGTTCGTCGATTACTAGAAGAATTCTTTTATCTTATATATTGCGTGCGCAAAATGTGGACACTTGAAATATTAGTGATAAGTCTTCAAGAAATATGATAATATTAAGAACACGTTACAAAAACTTTTTTATATTGATTTCATGCGTGATGCAATAGTTTTGTTGATTTTTAACCCATTTAATGCCGATTACACGGCGCCTGGGAAGGCGGGATGCCGCACACTCGGCGCCGTGTATTTCATTGACTAGTTTTCTGTTGGACATCACGGATCCGGCCCTCGCAATGTGTGCGCGTTGCTTATGTGGCCGCGCAGTCGACGCATTAATTTTTTTCCATAAAAATCCAAAAGTTATTATACATACATGATCAGAATACATATAGTAATTAAATTTCCTCGTTTAATTGTTTGGCCCAAGGATTAAGTTTAATCATCTTAATTGGCATTCAATGTGTTAACCGACGAGCGAGAGGAAAAAGTTCTCAATTCGTCAGAATCTTTTTTTTATTACTCGAAGACTCCTGGACCGCTTTGGTTTTTTTTATTTTGTAAGAGCTTCCGTTCGTTTCCATGTAAATTTGGTGAAAATCTGATTCAGACTTCAAAAGATACAGGAGATTGGAAGTCAATTTAGTTTTACTGCGTTTAAATTATTCTATCTATAAACGACCTGAAGTTTAGAAAATGTAGTGTAGAAAGGAACACACATTAGGATTTTAGAAGGTATTAGGAGCTTAGGATTTTAGGTGGTGCTGGCTTCAAAAGTTCTGGCTTTACCCATTCGGACTAACTGTAATCTATCTATTTCTGCTTAAAAACTAAAAGGTGCTTGTGGAAAATTTAAGTAAAACATAAAAATAAAACATTATAAGAATAAAAGTGGTTTTAAAAAGGGTGTTCTGATTCCCTTTCTCTTAGTCTTAATTAATCTGATCTTTTCTAACTAATGAAGAATCTTAACAGGATATTTATAGATAACTTAAAAATTACTAGAGATAAGCTCGGGTTCGATTCCCGACAGGGAAAAACATTTGTGTAATGAGCATAGATGTTTTTCATTTTCATAGATTCATTTAGAGATTTACTTATTATTAGAATCTGAATTTAAGACTATAAAATAAACAAGAAAACCATTTGACATACTCTTAGGTTACTTTTACCTAGTAGCTTTATTTTATAACAAGATATTTGAGTACAAAAATATTAAACTAACTCTTAAAACATAGACAAAGAAATACTTATTTATAAATTGCTAGTTGAAAAAAAAAATATAACAAAATCTTTCAATTATAAAAAAAATAAAAATTAACTGGACACATTATATTAATAATTGATCAAACCCCAAAGTAAGCAAATTATATTTGGTGATTTGAGTGATAGTAAATGATACTAATATGTACCTACATAGAAATATATTTAATTAACACCCAAACCCATAAATACAAACAATTATGCTCATCACATAAAAGCTTGTCCTCGTTGGGAATCGAACCCGAGTCCCGTCAGAGGATATTAAAGATAATTATGAAGATGTTAATTACATTACCAATAAGTAAACTAACATCTTTCATAATAAGATATTTTTAAAATAGAAAGATCTGGAAATGTCCGTTACTCCGTTCCTTGTATCAATTTCGAAACTCACTATTATGTAATAAAATACTCACTGTTCATTTTGATCGCCACTCACTCCTGTCTGCTTAGCGATCCGCGACCAAAATAATTCATCCTATTGTAAGTCATCAGTTATATTATCATCATATCTAAAGTATCGGCGATAGTGTCAGCGAGTATTGCGATATTGTTTAGAATATCAAGATAAACGATTTATCTTATGTTTTATTGTCCTTAACCAGCAGTTAAAGTATACCTTTGCAAAATTCAGGATATTTAATAAAGGATTTTTTATTTTAATTTTGCTCAAGGTGCCATTGTAGTTTCTTCTTTGCGTTCATCGTCTAATTTGGGTTACTTTGTGTAGATTAATGCCTATATATATTTATTTATTTTTATCACTGTATTTATTGTACTGACACTAAAGTAACTGAAATTTCAGTAGGTAATTTTCATTAAGTTTAGTTAAAGTAGAATAAATATAGTAATAAAAACAAATAAATACTTATAGAAATTAATCTATATAAAGTAACCCAAATTAGACGATTTACCTTACCTGTGATAAAGGTCATAGACTATTGTATATTATTCGGAAATGGACTGAAAACTTAAATACTTTTAAGAGCCCTACTACAGCGCCATCTAAAACCAAACCATGTATATTTTTTCAAAACTTATTTTCGTAGTATTTAATTTTCTTATTATATAATATTCCATTTTTACTACATTTTTCTTTCTTAAATAAATACTTAGGTAAATACTCATTTATTTACCTATTATATAATCTAGTTTAAATGAAATAATAAAGTGTTTAAAATCACCACATAATTATACAATTTTATAATGTTTTTGGATCATGGATTATAATATAATATTAATCCTATCCTACTAATCCTACTAATATTATAAATGCGAATGTTTGTGAGTATGTATGGTATGTATGGATGTTTGTTACTGTTTCACGCAAATACTACTGAACCGATTACAATAAAATTTGGTATGTAGGTAGCTGAAGACCCAGAATAACACATAGGCTACTTTTTATCCCGGAAAATAAGTTGTTCCCACGGGAATCGCCAAAAACTTTTTATAATGCAGCAGGCTGCACGCTGCACCTAGTTATTATCATATTTTTGTGTGCTTTTAACTGCATCAAAACAACTGAGTTATAAAAAATATAAAAATGTATATCCTAAGCCCGGAGGACGGATGTCAATTCGACGTGAATATAACAGAAAACAATGCAAATAAATCGAAATACAAACTAAATGCGTGTAAGCATATGAAAAAGCTGGTAGCCATTTAGTTTGTAAGCGACTTTTGAATTTGACAACTAACATTGATAAATGACATTCGACACCAGTTGACATTCCAAGTTTGACCACGGAGTTGTAGGAAATAAGGTTTTGTGTGAATTGCTCAGATGGAGCTGCTGCCTTTTTAGAACATCAAAGTGTATCAACTACCTATCAGGCCCACGATATAGATATTTGTCCATGATACTGATACATAGAATGATAATATATACGTATAACATAAACCTCTCTTTTTACTTGTTATTTATATTTATTATTTATATTTGTCAAAAGCTGTTATTTGTCATTTCGTTTTTAATCCGTTATTTTGGATTTATTAGATAACTTTGTTTACTGTGTTGTTTGCTGTTTTTTTGTATAAATTCCAGAAATATAATGTAAATCCATAATTGGCCGTAAGCCTAATCTACAATGTAAATGTATTTAGTTACCAAGCGCTATGGATTTTGTTGAATAAATAAATTAAAATAAATAAATAAATGTAAGCGCAAACGAAATATTTATAAATTTCTCTGTTTTAACAACTTGCACTATTGCGATGGGATTAGATATGGCGGTAGTAACAAACACGGGGAAAACATTGTAGAACTCTATCACCTAATAGTCAAGATGTTAGTGACACATTATTTTGTTCATAATCACTTACCATTCACCTGGCAGAAAAAATACTGTTTTTTGTTCAAAATGGGTCCAAATCAACACGCTAGAATGTAAATTATAGTAATCAATTATTTTAGATTAAGTTATATTTTCTCACTAAGGCTCTCTCTTCACCTTACAAGCAAAATATTTAGCAAAACCGGCAAGATATGCTAAATCCGGAACATAATGTTGAATATAAATATGCATGCAGTCTAATTTTATGTCATAATTTGAATATATCCATAATATGGATCTTAATTCACTCCTTGACTCTACATTTTTATTCACATTTCAAAAAATCTTTAAATATTTTTTTTTTGAAATTGAAATTGAAATAAAAATCTATCTTATCTTCTAATGGTGAAAGAATTTTCAAAATCGGTTTAGAAGTTTTTAAGATTACTCATCTTACAAACTCACAACTTTACAAACTCTACCTCTATATAATATTGGTATAGAAGTATAAGTACATAAGCATATATGTATAAATTTGGTCTAATAACGACAAATACTTGAAACTTTGACCGTCACAAAGTTATAACCTACTTAAAGCCGTGATTTAACTGATCAGCTAAATAATTACTAATTACCTAATCCAAGCGAATGAAACAATTATTATGGTGGTTTTTTATCGAAATATTTTTTCCTTTCAAAGCACATTTTTTCTTATCTAACGTTATTTTTTTATAAATACATAAACAGTATATTGAGACTAGTTCGAGTTTTCATAGTTTTTTCGTATTATAATTAATTAGATGATACTTTCCTAAGACGCCAAATTTTTTAGAAGAGGCAAAGGTATCTAATTTTATTTGCAAAAAAAAATTACTTCTTGGTAGACAATTATTCATTCATTGCCGTAAATTCTTCTTAAAGTTATGGATTAAAGCCTGAATCTATAAAATATTTTTTTTTGTATATATATTTCGTACTTCCGTTTCAAATATAGGATGCAAGCTTCTTGGTATGAGAACAGTATGCCCTCCCGAATCTCGTCACAACTCTATCCTAACACCCAGGACTACGTTGACGTTGCGCGTGTTTTCCTCGATTCACTTTTGAAACTTTCTAACCCTGTGCCGGAGTGAAGCGCTGGGAGGGGCGCGCGCGGGTGCCAGAGAGAGGGTACCGACCTCATTGCCCATTGCCACTCCTCCCACCGAGGCGGCAGGCCATTTTTATTAAAAACACTTCCGAGGAACATAACGCGCGCGGAGATTCTATGTTTTATCCTTGAATTTTTAAAAATGGACAACAAAACTCATGTAATAAAACAAATTAATTATAGGTGTGCAAAGCAATAGTTGAATCATTTTAAAGGATTTTTTTTAAACATTTAATGTGTTGAAAAGTGTGGATTTTTATTTTGATCCTAATAGTGCGTTCCCGCGGTCTATTTTCCGTACGATATCGGGTGGTATCGGTTGCGAAAAGTGGCGAAGATCGGAAATCTCCGGCGGCGATCGCCGCAAGGAAGGCGTCTAACTCACCCCGCCTGTGAGGAACAGAGATAAAAACACCGCTGACATGGCGACAACAAGAATGGATTGATGTTTTTCACGTGGAAAACTCAACCCTTGGCTTATTTATGTAAAGGTACGTCACAGATGATGCTATTTGTAAATTTTAAGGTCATTATAATATAATCTGTTGTTTTTACATGCCTAGCTAATAACATTCTAGTTAAATATAATAGATACAAGAGGAATCTTGATTGATGTTCAAAAACATATTTTTATTTTCCGTAATTAATCACCAAAACATATTATGTAATTCCATTTAATTAATCGCTATAGTTGTTAATTGTAATTTTTATTTTCTGTCAAATAAAAATTATTAATAAAATAAGGATATCAAAGAAATTCCATCCCCTTTTAATTTTAATGAGCTTGTAGGATTCGTATGGCTTTATAATGACTGCAGATGTGCTATTTGCATCCTAAATATCTATCAGCCAATGTAACTCACCCCGTGGTGTCACGTAAGAGTTTGCCTGCAACTGTTCCGGCGAATACAGTTGCACGAGAGGAAATCAATAAATTTCAATAAATCAATATTTTACCCATGCACCCTGCGCTGAATATATCCGCTGCCGCCATTTCGATGATGACGACGTATTTTTTGTGTGAGATATTCGAGTCGCTCCGCGAGTCGGTATAGCCGCGCGGGGTTGCGGGCTGCGGCCGTCAGTCGTCGGGTGAGCGGGGTGCGACGTTAACGCGGTCTCGGACTATGGCGGAAGGGCTGATTCTCATTCCCATAAAAGGGTCGAGTTGATTGTGGTGCAGATACGTGTGGTATGTTTTCTAATGTTAGTGCAGTGATATTATTATTCATATGCGTCTGTTATCTTGACGTATCGGTGGATTTAATGTGGATAACGTAGGTAATAATGCCATTGTGATGACGTAATGTAACGCGCTCGACTGGGTGCGTAGTAATAATTCGTGCGCCCGTTTATACCGCGATAAACTTTGTGGTCAGCACCTGTGGATGTGGAGCAATCTGTTCGTAATGTTATTTGAACCCTTGTTCTTATAAGACTCTAATAAGATTTTGTACGCGGAAAATTTCTTATTGGAATCGAAAAAGAAATTTGCGTTAGTGAATGGGGGATTAATTTTTCGTATACGTATATGCAAATTATGTTTTTAACTATATACATTGTGTTATAATATACCTACCGGTAACACGTAGATTGTTTTTGCTACTGCACTGCGCTTAGAGTGGCACAGACTCGCTCCCGCCGCCGCCGCCGCTAGAGGCGCCCTCGATTTTTTTAACCTTGATTGAAATCTATGACTTATCTAGTGGTACAATTGCTGCTAACTTTAAATCATAAATGTCCTTGCTTATAATATTATTCCATATTTTAATTTTGTTAGCTGTTAATCAAGTTGGATTGCATTTTTAATGAGTTACTAAATATATGCACGTTATCAGATATTATCGTTATGATTAATTAATACAGTAATTTTTAATATAACAAAGATTTATATTCATGAATGAAAACTAACATGCTATAATAAAATACACGTAATTTGTTAGCTCCTGATTGGAATAAGATTAAAAAATCTTAAAGGAAATATTTTAGCACACTTCAATATTCTCATTTTTTCTGAGTTAGTTTTCTGATTTCATTTTTTAAAAATTACTAACATTTAGATTTAAATAATAAATTATATATTTTAATACTCTATTTATATATTATATTGCTGCCATATTATTAATATAACAAACTTTTATTTTTAGTGCATTAGTACTTTAGTTTACATACCTAATAATAATAAAATGTCAGCAAGGGTTAAAGAAAAGGGTGTATTAAAATAAGTAGATAGGAATATAAGCTATTTTTAAGGTAAATTCATTATGTACTAGGTATAGGTAGATATATTATCTTAAGTTTAAACTATCCGTCCAAAAAAATATGTATTTTGTATGTACAGCTACTTAGGTACTTCCCAATGTAAATTATTACACACACACACACAAATATATTTGTATATGTTTTATGTGATATAAGTGATATAACAAATTTTATTACATTCTGCTATTTGTGGAAGTATTTAAATAAATGAATAATATAGAATCATTAATAAAAAATGTTGCGAGAATAGTTTTGAATAAAACATTTACAATTATAAGAATGTTCACGGATGTAGAGAATATGTAGAGCAAGCGCTTGATGATCTTTAGTAAAATCCTTGCGATTTTTCGATTTTAATTAGGTATTAAATAGAACTATGAGTGATTAATAATGAGAATTCAAAATACGGTTTTAATAGACATTAACGGAAATAAAAAGGAAACTATTTTTTATATTAAATATTTATTATCGTTATTAAAAATTAATAAAATGCAAAAATTACGGCAAAATTTTTTAAAGGTTTATTCTAGAAAGAATCTCAGTACCTACCTCGGAATCTGGTGTGTACTATTAACCCCATGCCTCGGATAGGCACGTTAAATTATCGGTCTTGGCTATCGCAAAAAACAAACGCTAGTCGTTTAAAAGTTAATATAATGAGGTGATGTTGATGATAACCCACCTCGCCAGCCGATAAACTGGTGAATTGTAGTGAGCAGGGGTGTCTATAGGAATTCCGTTCACACTGTCTACTCCGCGAGGTAACCGACGTGAATAAACTTTTTTTAAGTAAAAAATACATACTATTTTGTGCGATCAATGTTAAAATCACCTTTAGCGCCCATACCAACAACATATCTTCACGCCAAATATCTTACGGAGTAGGTAGAGCGAATTGAGTGCCATACATTATATTCCAAACCTACTTTTGCTTGCTCCTCTCTTCTCTTGCTTCCTCCACATTCATAACTCTCTTCATGCAAACACGCCAGCGCGGAGTAGCGCCAACAAATACCTAAGTATAATAGGTAAAATGTAGTGAAGAAAGGCCCTATCTTAGTATAACCATATTTGTATTTGAAAATTCCGGACAAAAAAGATATTATCAAATTTCAGGGTACCTACTTGAAAATAAGTATTTATTTAAACTCTTCTCCATCTTATCACTATTTTAAGAAATAAAAAGCTAGACAAAGTCCCGACGGACGAAAAAGTCGTAATAACCCTAAAAGTACCCCAATTAAAAATAAAATAAACAAACACTGACTTTAGTCGTTAATTTAATCTAATAGCAATAAATCAGCATTGATAAGAAATAATTATCATATCATAATTCTGATGATCGTGTAAATCCCATTAAAAGCCAGGATTTTCCCCCCGTGTTGGTTCGGGCTCCTTAAAAGAATAGACCAACTGGCGTTCTGCCAGGCATGTCGTAAAAAGCGACTAATTGGCTATGTGATTCACTACCATCTTGGCTACTAGGTGGTAGAGTTCAGCATTGTCTTGCCCGCGTCTGGTACCACCGCCTTACCTATTCCTGCCGCAATAGCGTCAGTGTCTTGTCACTTTCGTGTTCCGGTTTGGAAGGTGAGGTAGCCGGTAAACTTATGCATGTGGCATTAAGACCTCGCCACAAGATAGCAACACACCATTAACGTCTTTGGTGTCTATAGGCGATGGTTGACTCTTTCCATCGGGAGTACGAAGCTGGGGCAGGTCGCTAGTCAAGACTAAACCAAAAAGGAATATTTTTTTAATAAAATATATAACATACGCCCGCCCCGTTGGTCGTTTGTCCCGGAATATTTATTTATTTATTTATACTAGCTGTTATCTGGGACTTCGTTCGCGTGACCCAAAAACATTATTTCTATTTGCTCAGTCGGATAAAAGTAGCCTATGTCACTCAGTGAAGATGCAGCTTTCTAATGGTGAAAGATTTTTTGGAATCGGTCCAGTAGTTTATGTGTGGGAACATTACAAACATACACTTTTTTTATAAGATAGCAAACAAGCAGATGGAAAGAGTCAACCATCGCCAATAGACACCAAAGATGTTAATGGTGCGTCGCTGTCTTGTGGCGAGGTCTTAATGCCACATGCATAAGTTTACCAGTTACCTCACCCTCCAAACCGGAACACGACAGCGACAAACACTGACGCTATTGCGGCAGGAATAGGAAAGACGGTGGTACCAGACCCGGGCGAGACAATGATGAACTCTACCACCTAGTATCTACGATGGTATTGACTCACATAGCCAATTAGTCGCCTTTTACGACATGCCTGGCAGAACGGCAGTTGGACTATTCTTCAAACGAACCCGGACCAACCAGGGGTAAATCAATCTCTTAAAAATATGCTAAGCGGCTGACCCTGCAGGCCATCCCTGGAACTTCCCGCTAAATTGA
>DWBA01001773.1:0-10074 GCA_018236825.1 Apodemia zela
AAAATAAATATTTTTGGTAAAAATAGTTTTTAAAAAAACGTATGGTCATTCAAAGCCTGTGGTGGACAATACCCTTTTCACTCTCGACATGTTGCTTTTGAGCATTTTTCTGGACTCATACTGTAACTATTGTATACATATTATAATAGGAACTCGTATATAAAAAAAACTGATTTAAGAAAGTTTTTCGTGGACGTTCGGACTTAACATATCGGTACCATTTTAATAACAGCTCCAGTAATAATAATATTAATACCTAATGTCGCTGGACAAATTACATAAATCTATCTAACCCCAAAGAAAGAAAATATTTGCTTGTTTGTTTATTATATTACTAGCAGTTCCCCGCGACTTCGTTCGCGTGAGCCAAAAACATTATTTCTCTTTGCTCAGTCGGGTTAAAAATTAGCCTATGTCACTCCTGGATGATGTAGCTCTGTATAGTTGAAAGAATGTTTAAAATCGTTCCAGTACTTTTTGAGCCAATTCGTTACAAACATACTTACATACAAATCTTTCCTCTTTATAATATTAGATATGAAGCGATTTATGCTATTGCGAGTATTGAAAGGAAGGGTATTCCACAATGTGACAGAGTTTAAAAAGAAGGAATGACTGTAACAATTAGAAGTTTACGAATGGAATTTTAATATACCTAACTTGGGGTCTACACTCAGAGTCAAAGGAATATAGAAAATTGAATAACTCGCGGGGATATTTATTTGGAGTGCTTTATGTTAGTATCTTTATTGCAAATTGTTTATGTTTTAATCTTTATTGTAGAGAAGTTGTATATATAAAACTGCTCGAGAGTCTTTGTTCACCACAAACGGACGCAGAAATATTTGAAAAGGATATCGCAGAAGATGCTGACTGGAATCGCACTCGCTTATTTCTAATCAGTGTAAGTAATGATAAATTTGAAAGACTAGTAAGATTTTTATCTATACTAATGTTATAAAATTGTAGAGTTAATTTGGTTGTACGCACTAATCTCTAAAACTGCTGAACAGATTTAAATAATTCTTTTTGAGTTGGAAAGCCTGGTTATCGAGGAAGGTTATAGGTCATATAACATCACGCTACGACTAACAGGATCGGAGTATCAATGAAAAATGTTGTCTAACCGGGGATTTTTTCCTTTTGAGAGCTTTCCTGGCGTGCGCTGCTTTAACGGTTAATTAAAGAAAGTTACAGTTCCTTTAGAATGGTATTTTAGGTACCTACGACCCACTTCCTCTTATGTGACGCAGACGAAGTTGCGTGGGTCAGCTAGTAACATTATAAATAGATGTCGCTTTTGTGGTCTAGTGGTCCGCTGTCAGTGTTTACCACATGAGGTCCCTAGTTTGTGTGTTTGTGTTGTTTGTGTTTTTTTCCGTTTTCTGATAGAAACAACGGTGCCTGGGATTGGAAAAGTGCCCGATTAGCAATAGGCAATTGCCACATATCACATTGTGGGACCGAGTATCTTCAGCTAATTGTGGGTGCACTGCTTGTTCTAATGCCTACTTCGTCGGGGATACGAGCGTGAATATACTTTTTTTTACTTACCGGTAAATTTATGCATGTGGCATTAAGATCTCGCCACAAGATAGCAACGCACCATTATCTTTGGTGTCTATAGGCGCTGATTGACCCTTTCCATCATCTTCACATAGATAACAAACGAGCAGATAGCCCTCGACGTGATTTAAAGAGAAATCATCGCTATAAACACCAAAGATATCACCATTAACATCGCTGCTATCCGTGTGGAGGGAAGGCAATGCCACACCAGCTACTTTACTCTCCAAACTGGAACACAACAATGACAAGCATTGACGCTATCGCGACAGGTTTGTAAGGCGGTGGTATCTATACCTGGGCGAGCCGTTGCGGAACTCAACCACCTGGTAGTCACTATGGTAGTGACACGTATAGCCAATCGGTCGCCTTTTACGACCTACAGAACGGCAATTGGTTTATTCTTCAAAGGAGCCCGGACCAACACGGGGTATTCCCTGTGTTAGTACGGGCTCCTTTGCATTGCCATCCCGTCACATGGATAACAATCATGTTAATGGTGACATATTTGGTGTTTATGATTGGATATAAACACCAAAAATGTCACCATTAACATCGTATGCGATGATTTCTCTTTAAATTACGAAAACTATCTGCTTGTTTGCTATCTAATGATATAAAAAGCCATTAGGTACTATTTTCACCTCTGTGGTCTAGTGGTCCGGTGTCGGTGTTGACCACTCGAGGTCCCGGGTTCGATCCCCGGGTCAGGCAATTTAATAAAAGTGCCTTTTCAGTTTTCTGATAAAATCAACGTTGCCCGGGATTAGAAAAGTGCCTGGTTGGCGATAGGTTAGCCACCTATCACATTGTGGGACCGAGTATCTTCGGCTAATCGTGGATGCATAGGTTGTATCTCTGCCTACCTCTGATGCATTGCTGACTGTGTGGTTGGGTGTGAAATCATATCCTAAAGTTAATCAGCTACGCTACTCTTAAACTGGAACAAATTACGGCGGACACTTGCATTACTGCGGCAGGAATAGATAAATCGGTAGAAAAACTAAGAAAACTAAACTTGAAACTTTATTTACTCAACCTACTTTAAATATAAAATCGAACGTTTCAGATAAGTCAACCGTGTAGCCAAATGTTGTCATTGTGCAAATGGAACTCGGAAAGTGTAAATTGTGACGATTTGTTCAGCGTTCAGTTGACTGACGAAGGTATCTGCTGCACTTTCAATGCTGTACACAGGGAGATACTGTTCAAGGACCCGTAAGACACATCCTTTAAGAATTAAATTATCAGCAAAATAACGTATGCTTACGGGGTGACTGGTAAAAAATTTAACATAGGTACAGGTAACAGTTGTGTCTATTATTTGAGTAAGATATTGGCCGTTAATTGTAAATTTACATGCTAACTCGTGATTTATTTAATAATAGAATCAATTAACTAAGCATTTTAATTAGCCTACTAGTGTAGTTACTTCTTCACAAGTATGTACCGACGTTCTTTTTACCCTGTCTATCCCGCAATGGAACGGGCGTGGTGATATTTACTTAAATTGGCAACAGATTTTTTAGGAGGTAAATAATAGAAGTAATGCCTTGTTCTTTTATTTCACTTTATACACATTTAGTTTATAAAATTATGAACCGGTTTCGCTTTTCAAAGAATCTTCAGGATAGTACATCATTCAATTTGTTGATTGAAATAAAAGTAGGTACAAGTGCATTACTTTAGTATTTACCTCCAAATAATGGAATTTCACCTATTGCCGACGATGTAAAATGTAAAATATAGATTATATAGGTTTTATTTATTTCATCTTCGTTTAATACTTCAATATTTTTCTAGAAAAATTTTAAATGAAACAATGACTACGTATCCTTTACCTGCAGTAGACTGGAGCCCCGAAAACGGTTATCCCAAAGACGCCCCTCCTGATCAATTCCCATGGAAACCAAAAGGTAACGGTTAAAGCCTTTTCCAAATACTATAATAAACGAAAAGTTTTATACATCAGTTCTTCGCGAGACAGACAAAATTAACCGAATATAGATAAATAAATATATTTATATTTTATCTATCGCATATAATTATCCTTTATGGATAGTAAGGAGCAGAAGCGAAGTCTTATACGGCTTTTTAACTGAAAAGTGTCCTTGAAACAGGATCAAATAAGGAAACTATAATGGCGCCCGAGTGGCAGAGGGTATATAGTCTAAAATGAGCTGTTTTAAAACTACTGACGTTGGCTGATTGGCTATCTAAACTTTAACTATTTTTGAAGCTTTCTACAAAAATTATCCAATGGTACAGCTACGCTATCTTTCTTTAAAGCTATTACAGAGACACTTGTTTTACTATCTGATTGTGCTTGATCCTACACTTCATTATATACTGTCATTGTATATCCGATATGGACTCAGAAACTAATCAACTGATTTTAATATAATGTTGCATATTTTCAACGACATCTCAAAAAGGAAGAGTTTCTCATTTGGCTACAATTTTTATATTTGTTGCGCCAGAATTCAAGTCGATCGTGATCGTTTATAAAATGAAGATTTGATTCAGTATTCCAAAGATACAAGAGATCGAAAGTGGATTGTTATAGTTTTACGGCGTTTAAATTATAAGAACAAAAGACATCAACGCGTCAACCACGTTACGTTTATAATTTTACTAGCTGACCCGCGCAACTTCGTCTGCGTCACATAAAGCAGCGCACGCCAGGCCGCTTAGGTTTGGTTTTGTTTGATTTTGACCAATATGAATCGCGCGTCGCGTCGAATAAACAACATATTAATTCTTCTTATTGGTCAAACCTCGGTTTATCGATCTCGACATTATCACACGGTGCTTATCCTAAGCGGGCAGGAAAGCTCTCAGACGAAAAAAAATCCCCGTTTAGACCACATTTTTCGTTGATACTCCGATCCTGATAGTCGTAACGCGATGTTATATACCTTCCTCGATAAACATGCTATCCAACTCAAAAATAATTATTTGAATCGGTTCAGCAGTTTTCGAGATTAGCGCGTACAACTAAACAAACAAACAAACAAACTCTACAATTTTGTGATAGTATAGATTACAAAAGACTGATTCAACTAGTAGCGCGAACAGAAAAGTTAATAAGATTAACATTACATTAACTCATCTTGTGATAGAAGTATCGATGCTCATTTGACTACACATTTGACTTTGAGTTCGAATCCAAGCTATAAAATTCGTTTTATAATTACTATAGCAAACAATCAGGCGACAAAACTCACTGATGATTAGAAAAAAAATTTAGTTTATTGTTTGAATTTATATGAAAATACCGAAATAATGCACTTGTACTTTTATTTCACTTAACATATACAAGCGAAACCGGTTGATAAAATTAAAGAACTGAGTAGGTATATGTTAAGTGAACATATACACAGTTACACAGACGTCACTACAATGGCGGCCGCATGCATTTATAATATTAGTTTCCTTATATGTGATAATGATAAAATATAATACCACTAATAACATACTTCCTATATTTATGCGGCGAAGGAATCGGCACCAACCATGGGTTGACTCTAGTGCTAGACGCTAATATCGAAGAATATTACTGTGCGTCGACTAGAAGTATAGGATTTAAGGTTTGTGCTACCAGTTTGTTATCGTGATATACATATGTGGTTATCGATTAGAATTAGTAAGTATATATAATTGATCTATTTTTTAAAAGATAAAATAAATCTGTGCACCATGGTGTAATATAAAGTTCACAATGTTTTTTTAATAATAATGCATATAACAAATCAATTTTATATTCTAAGTACTAGCGACCCACCCTGGCTTCGCACGGATTATAATATACATGTATTATACATATAAACCTACCTCTTGAACCACTCTATCTATTAAAAAAATCGCATCAAAATCCGTTTGGTAGTTTTAAAGATTTAAGCATACATAGGGAGTTAGGGACAGAGAAAGCGACTTTGTTTATACTATGTAATGATTGATATATTAAAGTATTATATTGTTAATTTAGCATATTTTTTTCAGTAATCTATGTTTTATAGCATGATATAGCAAACAACCACCTCTGTGCTTTAGTGGTTCGATGTAATTGTTGAATACATAAGGTTCCGGGTTCGATTCCCGGAGAAACACAAACATGTGTTTTTGGAGTTTTCTGTTAAAAACAACTTATCACATTGTGAGACAAAATATCTTCGGCTATTCGTGGTTGCACTGATTGTATCTCGGTCTACCTCTTCGGGGACATGGGCGTGAAGATACTACTACTGTTGTATAGCAAACAAGAAGACGATGGGTTTCTGAGGGAGAGATAACTGTTACCTATAATCACCAAAGAAGTTTTACTGCCATTTTCCTCTAAATAAGAACACGATAATAAGAGAGTCGTGCACAAAGTACGGAGGTTATAAGTAAAGGAGTTAGGCGACAGGATTAAGTAAAACGGTTGTGCGCTACCTACCTAGAAGGTCGATGATCTGTTAATTATACAAGCTTCCACCTTATTCTGCCAGGACGACCCCCAGTCCAAACCATGGTATTAGTCGAGTGGTTAGCGAACCTGACTACGCATAAATGGGGCTCGGGTTTGATTCCCGACAGGGACAAACTTTTATGTGATGAGCATAAATGTTTGTATTTCTGGGTTTGAGTTATTAAATATATTGAAGATTTATATATGTATGTCTATGTATTAATATCGTTGACTAACACCCATATCACAAGAAAATAATTTGCTTACTTTGGGGCTAGATCAATTTGTGTAATGTTTCCAGTGATATTTTATTTATTTATTTGTAACAGCGCTGAAAACTGACCGTGTTATCAAGAATTACATTTTTATTTTGTATATATAAATCGGCTAATAATACTCAAGGAAAAAAAACAAATCGTCTTGTTCGAAAATATTTTCTTATATGTGAACATAGAGAATTTCTGTGTAACACTATGTTTTAATTTAGAATTGTGATTACTCATAGATATAAATGTATATAACATAGTAATATGAACATTTCTGTAAAGGAATGAGGTAATTTTCTATGCAAAGGGGAACGATCTAAATAATTATTTAATCATGCTGCAGTAAAAGATTTCAACCGCAACTTGTGAATTATACAAGTTTATAATATTTATATTCTTTAGCGATCCAGTTCTCACGTACATTTCTTTTGTAAGAATACTAATGGCTAATTGTACTAACCTTGTCTTAGCTTAGGACAATCTTTATTAGCATGCTGTCACTTTTATTTTCATTTAAGACAAAAAATGACAGCATACTATTTAGGATTCTCCTAACTTAAGACAATGTTAGTGCAATTGGCCGTTAGACTTCGGAATAATATCCCTCGCTTAGCTTTTCACGAGAGTAAGTCTTGAATTATTTGAGAGGCGCGTTGCCCGCCATGTGGTAAGGATTTAATGCCACAAGATTCTTCAAACCGGAACAAGACAATGCATTGACGTTTAAGGATAATGAATAAAAAAGTTATATAAAAAATACACATTTTCAATGCAGCTTCGCAGGGTTCTTAAACGCATTTTAAAAGGAATAAAAAGTCCGGTAAAGGATAATCTCACTAGGTAGAGAGTAACTTTATACATAGGTACAGTATTTATTATTGTTCAAAATAAAAATTCTGAAATACAACAATAGGATAACAAAAAAGCAGAGTTACAAAAAATTTACTTTCATAAAGAATATTTCTACGTTTCCCTTTGAGAATTTCAATAGTATTCTTTAAATTCTTTACTCACTGGAGAGAAAATGTTACCAACTTGACGTTTATGTAACTTTGTGAAGGAAAATTTATTTACTGATTTAAACGCTTGGGTCCACGGACAGATCTTGTCGCTTTTTTCTCGGCTTTTCATATTTATTTTGCTTTTGCCTGAAACAAATATAATTCATCCGATCCACCGAATGCCGATTATCTCAATACCATAAGCCCGTTTTATACTTGTAATATTAAATGTACAGCTTTTCCTCATATTATACGGAGATTTCAACCTAAGTTGAACTTTAGTAAAAGAAAAAAAGGCTATTTATTTATTTAATCCTTTATTGTACACGCCAGAACAATATAAAATATTACAGTAAATGAAATTAAAAAATGGTAAAGAGCGTGTCGGGCCACGCGCAATGTTGTGTTCCGAAGATGCCTATCACAAAAAACTTGTAAAGCCTACTAAGCCGTGATAGTTTTCCTTTTAATTTCATATATTTACTACTACTGTGAATTTTTCCCACTCCCAAAACCAACTGTTTAGTAGGATGAGGGTGGAGACACTTGACTCTAACAAAAATTTGCACTTAAAAGCTCAATATTTAATAAACGAATCCCTTAATCAAAAAATTGTGTTTGCAAACCTACAATATTTTTTAAAATCCTATCCAACGATATCCATGTCACCATGGGGTACGCGAGAAAAATAATTAACATTCTCACTTTACATGTAGGTATAGGAGCTACCCTAAAAAATTCATTTTTGTAAATTTTATTTTACCACTTTGTTTTCAAGACTGATTTCAAACTCTCAACTTTCAACAAAAAAAATCACTACTTTCTAGTAGTAAAGACGGACGGATGGACAAAGCGAAACTATAAGGATTCCTAGTTTACTTTGGAACCCTAAAAAAGGTACAAAAAGCGAGCTTATCTCTAAAAAACCTAAAAAAATTATTATGCATAAATATTGAAGGTTTATGCATATATGCTTCAATAATAAGTTAGAGTTAATTGATGGATTCACGCGTTACTTTGTCCAAATCAACAAAAAAATGCAATTTAGCTTTTTGTGCGAATATATTTAATTTTAACCTACTACTGAAGTGCTACTGAAACACGAAAAGCAATGTTATAAGTGAAACGAACTTATCGAAGATTCGAAGGTCATAAATCTGTAGTAGCACAATACTAAGTACCACTATACCTACCTAAGTACTAATGCGCTGCTATATCAACACTTTAACAGCAAGTTTTCCACTACATCTTTAGAGTGAACAAAGTCATACAATATACGTACTTAACGCACGTTTCGCTTCGCATCTGAAGTATCCTCAAGACCATTGGACGGTACAGACAAAAAATTGGGAATCTAAGATTTTTAATTTTCAGGTCGTCTTGCACCAAGCTATTAAAATATTGTTTACATAGCATTTTAAGGTTAAATACGTTTAAAAAGTATTTAAGAAGTGCGGTGCAAGCCGGCCTTGGTGTATAGTACAGCAGCTGCTCGAGCTGACTTCGTATACGAAGCAGCTGTAGATATGTTAAAGTGTGATAATTTTTTCGTACGATTTTTAAAATATTTTCTTTCTTACAAATCTCATCCTAACGATTACAAATACAACACTAAAAGATTATAAAAAAAGGTCCGAGTCAATTTAATAATGATTGTGTGAGATTAGGTTTTTTTCACTCACTGGTAAATCCACCGAATAAACCCTCACAACGCTTACTAGTTATCTGAAAATGTTACGATCGACATGGGTTTATTGAATAACAAGTTCATGTTCATGTTGACCCGAAATCCCTTTGAAGAATAGACCAACTACCATTCTGTACGGCAGTTCGTAAAAGGCAAAAGATTGGGTATATATTATTACCTCCGTGTTGGTTCGGGCTCCTTTGAAGAATAGAACAACTGCTTTTCTGCCAGGCATTTACTAGGTGGGAGAGTCCAGCATTGTCTCGCCCGGGTCTGGTACCACCGCCTTACCTATCCCTGCCGCAGTAGCGTCAGTGTTTGTCACTGTCGTGTTCCGGTTTATATGGTGAGGTAGCCGGTAAACTTTTACTTGTGGCATTAAGACCTCGTCACAAGATAGCAATGCACCATTAACATCTTTGGTGTCTATAGGCGATGGTTGACTCCTTCAATGAGGAGACCCATCTGCTTGTTTGCTATCTTATGATATAAAAAAAGAAACTTGCTAATACACTGATTATAATGGATGAAAACTAATTTATGTTAACAAGGAAGATTTCGTTGTTTTACTCGTTTTAGAAAATATGGCTGTGGGAATAAGTACACGTCTATATGTATCCACTGAATCATGGTGAATAAAATATTTAACCACGGTTCGATTTACCCTGAGAAAAACCCAGCATAATAACATTTACAGCATTTTAATTTAAACTATTAAATTTGCGGGTTCTTAAAAAGTTTGTAACATTCAATTAACGTGGTTCAATTAATGCTGTGAACTTTTTCTCATTTATGCATGCTTAGACAAAAGGTAATTAAGAAACATTATAATTGTATAAACATATTAAAATAAAACTAGACGTACCCATAGGAATGGTGTTATTAGGCCATAGACATAGAAAACTTCAAGATGCACAGTTCCGAACAAAAATAACACTCAAAACTGTCCCTAATATTTTATTGTCACGGTACTTTTAGAAATAAGCGCACAATTTTTGTGTCAGAGGATATTGCAGACATTACGTTCCTTTAAATAAAAGTACAGCAGTTTTATTAAAACCGCGTAACATGAAGATACATTACCTCTCGGATATGTTTTTGAAG
>DWBA01001774.1:0-10073 GCA_018236825.1 Apodemia zela
AAGGTTATAGGGCTTAAATCATCAAATTTACAGATATTTCATAAAAAATAGAACAAAGAAAACCATAGTTTATTCGGACTAAGTACAGTTGATTTCATAAAAAACTATGTTTAAAATCATGAAAAAAAAAATTCACTGCTGAATTACTTTTTTTTAATTTCATGATTTGTAACAACAAAGTTACAATAAATATATAGTCGACAATTAGCAATTTTTTTATTTACCTAATTATTGTAGAATTTTGAAAAATATAAAATAAAACATTTCTGCTTGTTTTATCAATACAAAAATGTTCCGAATGATTATGACATTAAAATAAAAATAACAAGTATTTTATTTAAATCATACTAATAAGAAATAACATCTAAGGGGATTTACTTATAACTACTATATCGGGAGTTCCCCTGTAAGATCTTTTTCATCTTAGTAAACCATTTTGATCTGTATTTTAAAGAAGGTAAAATACAAAATTGGCTATCAGATAACGAATTGTTTTATTATACGTAGTCAAACTTCTAGTAAACTTAATGGTTTCTATTCTGAGAAGTATCTTGACAATTCGTGTACTCCACAAAGCTCTTCATATTGAAATTCTCAAAAGTTTTCTTATCTGTGGTCGTGTAAGTTAATTTTGTGTTTGAGTACGGCGTTTGCAGTTCCTTAAAATCCGTTTAAGGAATTGGTTATTTATTTATAACAAAAATGGGGTTGCTATTGGACAAATAAGTTCTTAGTAAACTAAGAAAGTTACACAAGTACTGAGCAAAGTTTTCGACCGGGACACTTACTCGTACTTAGAAACGTTTCCTATGCCGCCGTTTTACTAAGTACTAGCGATCACCCGAAATTCAACCATAATTCTAAGACTCCTTTGATCATAGACTAAACAATAAATCTCTTCTAAGTTGGACAATAGATTTTAGCCATGAACAAGATAGTATACAAGTGTGTATATGTAAAATTGTAAATACCGTTAGATTATAATTTACCGTAGTCATCTATATTAATATTATAAATGCGAAAGTTTGGATCTTTGGATGTGTGGATGGATGGATGGATGAATGGATGGATGGATGTTTGTTGCTCAATCACGCCAAAACCATTGAACGGATTTGGATGAAATTTGGAATACAGGTAGATGATGACCTCGAATAGCATACAGGCTACTTTTTATCCCGAAAAAATAAGTCGTTCCCGCGGGATTCCCCAAAAACTTTTATAATGCAGCGGGCTGCACGCAGCAGCTAGTATCTAAATAAAATCATTGAAATCTGTTCAGTGCTTTCAAAGATTAGCGCAAATGAACATCGTGACTTGGAATTTTTATATATAAAGATAATATAACAGAATTTTATAAATATTAAACTCATTTTAATTTACATACAAAAACCTCATACCTTTATGTGAAACGATAAAGAAGTTATAATAACGGAGAAAACAGGCTGAAACTTTTCCTGTAATATACACGCTACGTGCCTCAGACCGGAAACTGTCCTATCACTAACGTGCGCCTAGATAGCTACTAATTTGTTTCCTGTATACTTTATATGAAACGAGCTGTTTCCCGCGACTTCGTTCGCGTGACCCAAAAACATTATTTCTCTTTCATCGATCGGGTAAAAAAGTAGCCTATGTCACTCTCCACCCCTTCAACTATCTCCACTTAAGAAATCACGTCAATTAATATTATATATTAGATAATTAAAATAATATTATTTTAATTATCTAATATATTTAAACGAGCAATTCTTGTATATATATAAATATCAACGATCTCGGAACAGAAAATGTTGTTAACCAACTAAAAAAAAACGAGCGAAGCTCGGTCATCCAAGTACTATTTTTTATTTATAATACTATATATATTTATAATACTATTTATAATATCATCAAGTGATCCTCATCAAGTGAATATTGGCTTAGTAAAAAAATAATAAAATTTTATTCTTATTTTTCTACTTCTCGTGGTTTCATGAGGCTAGTATTTAGCTTGTCCAAATCAAATCTTGATATGCACAAAAATTTATGTTTTTTTTTTTCATTTATATAAATTTGAGTAAGGATTATGCAAATAACAATAAATAGTCGGTATAAGTCGAAAACTGTACTTATGAGGACCACAATCCATTTTGCTACACTACTTGGTAAATCGTGACAAACCCTGATATTTTTACACTGATCGATCATTGATATTCGGATTATTCTACCAGCAATGTTAGGGAACAGATAACTTGATGGAAATTTTCCTACTTTTAAAATTATCCAGCATAGGATAGCAAATGAGCAAATGACTCGCCTAATGGAAAGAGGTAACCAACGCCAACTGACACTAAAGATGCTAAGGATTCGTTAATGTCCGTAGGTTTGGAATATTTTAATTACTGCCTTTTCGTTCAAGCTGAAAGATAACAGTTTCAAGCGCTAATGTCACTGCGTCATGTACCTAAGTAAGTATATTCACGCCCGCATACCCGAAAAGGTAGGCAGAGGTACAACGAGAGCACCCAAGATACTCGGTCCCACAATGTGATAGGTGGCTATCCTATCGCCTACGAGGCATTTCTCCAATCCCGTGCAAAGTTAATTTTATCATAAAACTGAAAAAATACTTTTTTTTTAAATTGCCTGACCCGGGAATCGAACCCGGAACTAGCCTATCGCCAACCGGTCACTTTTCGAAGAAAGCTGAAAAACACTTTTTTTTAAATTGTCTGACCCGGAATTGAACCCGGGACCTCGTATGTTCATCTCCAACACCGGACCACTAGACCACAGAAGCGGCTGAGATAGTGCGAAGTTGTAGAACATTATTACCTAGTCATGCAAAAGTAAAATCGTACACCGGTTACTAACAAGGCAGAATAAATCAAACGTCAATTAGGTCCGGTCACCGAATTGTCGGTTAGTACCACGGGTGATTTACATTGCCGATTTTATGGACCTAATAATGACCTAACAACGACTCTCGTGTTCATCTAAGACTCGGAGGTACACTATCAGGGTCAACACTGCTACTGAGATTTCTATAGTAATTATATTCTGACAACATTAAAACACAATGTGACCTGAAATTAAGGTGTAATCAGATCACAAAACGGATTAAAATTACCAGAGCACGCTCAATAATATCTGTTAAAATATAAAATTCACTAGACCCGCGCAATTTCGCCCGCCAGTGGAATTAAGTTTTTTTTATATCATAAGATAGCAAACAAGCAGATGGGTCTCCTAATGGAAAGAGTCAACCATCGCCTATAGACACCAAATATGTTAATTGTGCGTTGTTATCTTAAGGCGAGGTCTTAATGCCACATGCATAAGTTTACCGCTACCTCACCCTTAAAAGCGGAACACGATAGTGACAGGCACTGACGCTATTGCGGCAGGAATAGGTAAGGCGGTGGTACCAGACCCGGGCGAGACTATGCTTAACTCAACCACCTGGTAGCCACGATGGTAGTGACTCGCATAGCCAATTAGTCGCCTTTTATGACATGCCTGGCCGAACGGCAGTTGGTCTATTGTTCAAAGGAGCCCGAACCAACACGGGGGGAAAGTTACTGTACATATACACTATACAGGTTGACTGGTCAAAAAAGGAGGGTGTCCGTACTCGATTCTGATATCAAACATATTAAATAATAGGTACCTACTTAAAATTTGACAAATTAACTTGCGTATATATAGATAATGAAGTTCATTGTTGACAAATAGCGATTTGCTACCTCGGCACTTATCGGCTAAAGCGCGCACCTATTGCCAACAATGCCGTTGAGCTTTACTATGTATTAAGTATCGTCACGCCCGGTTCCCTTGTGGCGTAGGCAGAGTAAACCGAACATCTATAGACTTTCCGATTCATCGGTTTGTCGGTTGGCGAGATGAGTGGTGATCCCCATCGCCGCATTTTACCGACCTGTTAACGATTATCCACTATTTCTTGCGATAACCGGGATTTACGGCTTTACGTGCTCATCCGAGGCACACGAGTGGTAACTACACCACTCCACCAGATTTCGAGCTGCTACTGAGATTTTGGACTTTGAGAAAAACCTCGAAAAAATCTATGTGGTGAGATGATATCACATACATAAGTTTATCAGGTATGCTACCCTCCAAGAAGTACTAGCACTATTGCGACCCGGGCGAGATGTTACCGAACTCAACGACCTGGTAGTCAGGGCAGTAGCGACACGTTTGACCAGTAGTTCGCCACTTACAAACTGAACAGATGGTCTTTTCTTCGTAAGTTTTATTTTTAAGCAAAACTGTTTTAAATGCATCATGGATTAACCTTTTTCTTGGGCAAGTCATTAAAATTCGATGGAAAAATACTGAGAATGTGTGAATGTGTGACATGTCACCGACATGGTTTCAGAATTTTTTTCTTTCCTTCTTCTTTCTCAGATTTTGCAAGTATGTTGTTTGAAATTTTTCTGTCTGAATAAAACGTAAAGGAATTGACGTGATGGTTATCTATATTTATTACTTACTAGCATATTACCTCAATAACACTTTTGGCTGACCCGGGGATCGAACCGGGACCTCATGATCTGATCCGAATAGTCTAACCCCTAGACCACGAGGCCACTATGTATTACCTATATTTATTATAATTTACTATGGGTAGGTACTATGTAGTATAACTTACTTACTTATTATGTATTATAATATGTATTAAGTATGTTTTTATTGGTTTCATATAAGCACTAACAATCGCGTCCTTCAATATGTACACTCTTTTTTTTGCATATAGGTACTGGTTGACTGGTCAGCCAGTATATGCAATTGCTTGGCGATATATGAATGCGATGTTATGGTAAACTATGCTCCTCGATAAAATATCTGATCGCTTTTGAAGACTATTCTGCCAAGCAGCATGTAAAAGGCAGGTAAACACAAGACGTGACCCTACCAACGTGACAAGGCTATTGACTAGTAAGTAGTATTCGGTTGGGCATGGTCTCATCGCCTCACCCAATCCTTCAGTGCTAATTATAATGGTGTCCTAGGCTAGAGTGATGCGATCCGAGAAACTCGTGGATGAGGATTGACAATCAAGCCACGACTAAGTATTTATTTTATAATGCGGCTCTTAACTCTTTAACTAGAAGAGCTGTCATCGCTCGAGCAACCACCAAAAATAGAGGATTCGGCTTGTCAACTCGCTTATGTTATAAAAAATGAACTAAACAAAAACTGGATAAAGGTCATATAACGTTGTAGGGGAAAGTTTTAGATCAGCCAGAGTAAATGCCAGTAGGATCCTGGCTAGATGCCTCTGAACTTTCTTGCAAGAGATGGAGATAAATTTAGCGGTGTACGCTGTTAATATTTGCGGAGGGGATAACGTAAGAGTAAGTGACGCTAGATAGGACAGCTAGTTATGTGTTTCCATTTGATTTTTGCAGAGAGTTCATAAACGTCACATTATCGGCTGTTAGTTTTTCGCGGGCTGTATTCCCACAGGCGCGGCGTGACATTCTCCGGGAACGCGGCCAACAGGTTAACTCTAATGAATATTTTTTCATTGGATCAATCAGATCTAGGAAGTCGGGTGCGGGCGCGTAGTGGCGCCTCGTCTAGACTGGGTAATGGTTCCATTTGTCGTCGCTGGTGTGCCTTATAAGGAGCCATCGGTATTTATAAGAGTCAATTCTTAATAACTTATTAATATAATGAGTACCTGTTTTTTAACATTGAAAAGTATCATCACGCCCGGTTCCCTTGCGAGGTAGGCAGAGTAAACCGAACGTTATAGACTTTCCGATTCACCACGATTCACCTGTTTGTTGGTTGGCGAGATGAATGGCGATCCCCATCGCTGTGTTTTACCGACCTGATAACGATTATCGACTATTTCTAGTGATAACCGGGACAGATGGCTTTGCGTGCTCACCCGAAGCACAGGAGTGGTAACACACCACACTTGTGGGATTTTCGAGAAAAACTACGAAAAAGTATTAAAGTTATTAAAGTATTTGTATTGTATGTTGTATGTATTATAAATTTAAATATATCAGATTATGTATGTATAGTAAGTATATTTTGTAATTTACTTATGGCTACATATATCATTACATGATATCTTTTGATCGGAGGTACCGCATACCTGCTTTCTGTTGGCCTAAAGGTTAACTGGTGGAGAATTATGCCACTAGGCATTAAGTTCGCCTTTTGTACAAACTTTTTAAGAGGTACAATGAAGTTAAATAAATAAAAAAAAACTCAATAACACTTATGCCCAATCCGAAGATCGAACTTGGAAACTCATAATCTGAGCCGAGTAGGCTATCCCCTAGACCACGAGGCATTGCCACGACGCACGAAGATTCAGACAGCAGATAACCAAACGGTTTACTTGTTGGTAATAAAAGTCTGTCATCTTTATAGACTTTACACTCTCGTCCACTATGACCCTACTACCGACTCATAGTGGGCTACATGAGGAACGGAAAAGTATTTTCGCTGCTTTGAGATCGACACCTCTCCCATGAAATCAGGAGTAAAACTCCAATAGCTTTTTTTTATTTTTTGCCCCACACTAACGACCGATTTGTCTTACATTATTCATTGGTTTGGTGACAGTTTATTTATATTAGATGTTAAATACATCCATATTATTAACATTATTAACCTTTTTCGGGTTTCACAATTAAATGGGAAAAACGGCCCGCTTATAATTTTGTCATTCCTTTAACGCTTATTTTTTCCCATAATTATAAAAAGCAGTCAAAAGTGGAACTGAACTAAAAGTGAATTTCTACGCCCTGATGCGAAGAAGTACCGGGTTAGTTTAGTCATAACTCATGTTTTAGTTGCAATAAAGTCACTAAGGAAGGATTTTACGCTACTTACACGCTGAGTGTATGGAACTAATTTCATATTAATATGGTCGGGTGTCAACCAAAACAGGGAACTTGTTTTACAGCATAAGGCAGAAAACTAGAAGGCTTTATTTTTTTATCTTCATGACTGTGAAAGATCCGTCTGATCGTCGCGTGTGCCTACACGCGAGATCAGGTGAAAACTCGATTCTCAAAAATCTTGGTGAGATGAGTAACTTCCTTTCTGCTAAAGGAAAGTTAAAAAAATGTTGAAAAAGCTCCAGCTTTCGAAAACAGTAGATGGGTTGTTTATTCCACAGAAGTTTAATTAGAAATGTTGTGGTTGACTTGTGATTGACGTGGCGAAGACATACATATTATCATAGATATTATGAACTAAACGAATAGCGAATACTGCGACATTGTGTTTGTATTACAAGGATATATAAACGAGACAAGTCAGTCACATTGGCTTTATTATGATATTTCACAATATCCTCGGGCTATGAGTTCAGAGAGCAAACTGGGCAAAAACTAGCCGTATGATAATGTCTGCATTTACATTTAACGCCACATATGGCCTTTATTACGTATCAACACCATATCTGCATAATTGTCACAACTAGTGGTACGATCTTAATATCTGCCTGTACAAATATTCTACGTTCATTGCGTATTTATTGCCTATGTCAAATCACTGTATCGGCGAAATAAGTGTAATCTATGTTGCTTCTAGCAATAGAGACGTGGTTAGTGGAATGTAGTACGGGGGAGTCGTGTAGTTTCCCACGGCACATATGGCCGTAATCGTGAGCGAGCGACGGTAATTAATCCGTAGATCAGCTCGGATCATGCGCCAATGTTTCAATGAGTGCACCATATACGCCGGTACACTTGTAATGCGCCCGCAACCGACTGCTTTATCAGCGATTTGACAAATGTGTCACAATATCGAACACTAGAATGTTTTACACAGCCACTTCAATCATTTAAAGCATATTTACTATTTGTGGTACCGCTTCTTAAACGTAAGCCATGAAATAGTTATTATTAATTAAATTAAATAATAGAAACACATTTTCTTGTAGTTTTCTTTACAGCAACAATCCGCTTTCCGTTGGTCAGAAAGAAGTTTTACCTCAGACAACAAAAATGTTAATGAGTAAGTTCTTGATCTCATTATATTAGGATCGCAACATAAAACATGTGAAGCAGCGTTTGAATTGATCAAGTTTATACTGAAAAATATACTAAAGCTAAATATTAAGATGGTACATGGAAATTTTTCTTTTTTCCCCGTATCATGAAAGACCATCTGCTTTTTACACATCTTATGAGGCGGGCAGTTAAAAATCTTTTCGTTCCACTTGGAAGAGGAGGTCAGCGACTGTCATGTCATTTCTCTTTAGTACAGCCAAAATGTCAGAGTTGTGTTCCTGGTTCTACCAACGTTTGTGTCTACATTATCTTGCCATTAGGAGAAAATGTCCTCTTGTTTGTTGCCATTTAATGCTTCAGGAATGGGTATTCTGTTGTCACTCTCCTTCAGTCACAGTTTTCTCGAGCCGGCTGCTTTCAATGGATCCTCCCTCGCGAACTCCCTTCGGACCTCGCGAAGTCGCCTTTCCATTTACATTAATTACGTCGACCCTAGCAGCAATGACAGCATTTTCCATGTGAATGTAACATGAACTAATGGCAATTGTGAGTTGCGAAAGCTATTTAGATATGGATGAGTGAGGTGTAACGGAGTAAAGTATGCATTCACGAGCGGAGTAATCCCGAGTGGTACAATTACGAGCGGCGCTGTCGGCGGTGGTGAGCGGCGGCGCGATTGACGCGGTTTTTGCGTTTGCAAATGTGGTGCGTGATAGATGACGTCGCGACATGCGAGCGCATGTCAGCTGTCTTGCAAAGCGTTACGGCTAGGGTGACCATCTCTGATTTACTTGCATATTATTATTACATTTATTGTGACTATGCCTTCAAAAGTGCTTCTGCAGTGGGGAAAAATAAGTGCCTAAAGAAGAGCCAACATTTTGAAGTCCTTTCGCTGCGTCATATAATTTCTATTTATCTCTTTCGAAAATATATATCTCCTATCAAACTTCTTTATTTGCCTAAAATAAGGTACATGATTAGATCATATACAGTGTGAAAAAACCCTATCCAACCCGAAAGGAGTATATATTAATGTGGATGACGTTATAAAAAATGTAATGATTCTATTTATAAAAATGAAATATTGTGGTATTTTGAAATTCTCATATTTAACCTTCAATTTCGTTAAAATTTTGCGAATATTTCAAACTGTACAACACACCGTCGAGTAAGCTTACCTCGCAGTTGCGTCTGGTTCTGTTGCCATTTCTGACAGGCATTTTGTGTTGCTATAGTAATAATAGAAATATCATTTAAGGTTGTTTATTTGGATCAGCGAAAATTTACTTACCTACATCCGAAACATAATACAAGCACATATACGATTGTGTCGGGCTACTAAACAATGCCTTTCACGATCGGACAGAGTTTTTTACACACTGTATAATATATAACTCAATAATCTTGTTGTGCCAATTTGTGGTATGCAAATGTTATAATTGTATTTATCATTAAGAATATAAACAGTATGAAACAATTACAATATAAGCATATACATACTTAATGTTTTGTGCAAAATAAAACAATTTTGTTTGGCAAGTAAGCAAAAAATCAAAAACAGTTAAATATTTCCAAATTAAATTATAGTATTAGTACTATGAAGCCATTATCAATTTTATATTTAGTTTATTTTAAAAGTTAAGGGAGAGGAGAAGGATATTCATGTCTTTTTGCTAGGCCGTTCGTAAAAGGCCTGGCTTTTGGCAAAACGATTGGCCAAAGATATCACTACACTCATGGCTACTAGGTGGTACTCTGACCTAGTGTATGGTCGAAATTTTGCTATTGGCGCTGAATTTATTAGCAATCACCTCATTAGGATATTAAACCAAATAAAAATAAAATAAATAAATATGCCGGGACAAATTACAGCATTAAACAATTTTTTTTAAGTTTTAAAATATTGCAGAAGGTCAAAAAATGTTTGGTTGAAAAATCTCGAAGTCATGTCGGAAAAACACTTTTTTAAGAATTTTTCGTCAACGATATCTGCCGAACGGATGAACCAATTTTGATGCAATTTACGCATTGGACGCAGTTTTTTGAGGAATAGAGCTGATTAGTTTTTGTATTCAATTGAAAGAT
>DWBA01001775.1:0-10072 GCA_018236825.1 Apodemia zela
ATTAATGGTGCGTTGCTATCCGTGTGGCAAGGTGTTAATGTCACTTGCATAACCATACTTTATTCTCCAAACCGGAATACGAAAATGACACGCATTTACGCTATTACGGCAGGAATAGGCAAGGAGGTGGCACCAAATACCCAGGTAGACGCTGCGGAACTCTATCACCTAGTAGTAATGATGGTAGTGACACGTATAGCCTTTCGGTCGTCTGTTACGAACTGCCTGGCAGAATGGCAGATAGTCTATTCTTCAAACGGGGCCTGGACTAAAAAACATAAAACTGGTGAGATTTTAGTACGCCAAGATGGCGAGAAATGGGTGTCCGCAATCTATGTCTACCCTCCTAGGTGTCAGGCTGCAGGGGCGACTCAGACTTTATACTTAACAATTATACTTGGAATATTGTTACTTTCTAATCCCAAATCTGAGAGAGTAACAATCTGTGATTCGCTCACTGATTCGGTAGACGTAACAAGCATAGGACTTGGTTCCAATATATGGCTTGAAGCTGTAGATTTCCATGCATTATTACAACCCTTCTGTAGCTGTAGCGAGTCTAGAAAAATATAAGATAAAAAGTAAATAGTTAAATAGCTAAAATTATGAAATATGCACTTGTTAAAACCTTATTAAAGATGTTAACTATTTAAAAAACACATGTAGTATTTATATTATACTTACCAGTCTCATTATTATCCATATTTATGGATTAATCACACACTATTTGTTTTAAATTACTTATTTAAATCATAAAATTCTACCTGACAACATAAAACACACGAAAACACACGAGTAAGCGGGCGTTCAAACACCCCCACTTCACTCCGCGTGCAAGGGGACGACTTGACTCAACCCGAAATGGCGTATTTTGTTATGAAATATTTGTTCTGCAATAAGGATATGAGTGCAGTTAACTCCTTTTTCTTGTTTAAAAAAATGATATTATCCTTTCGCCTCATTATGTCCGTTACTTAAATGAATTTGACGAGAGAACATTTAGACTCGTTTCCTTTTTACCCAAACAGTATGTGTTATGTTTATCCCAAATATGTAAAAAACTCATTTCGGCAAAATTATGACTCGTCCCCTTTTACCTAATCTCCACAGATATATAACTTGAGAATGACTGGACCGATTCTGCTAATTTTGGTTTTAAAATGTTCTTGAAAGTCCAGGGAAGGTTTTAAAAGTGAAAAAATATGGAAAAATCCCTAGAAATAATTGTAATAATGGCAGAACAACGTTTTCCGGGTCAGCTAGTATTTTTATATAATATGCATTAGAAATGCTTTATAAATTAATAAAAATAAACAATACACACACTACAACTCATTTGACATACATCTTAATACACACATATAGGTAGGTATACTATTTTGTTTATGGTTTAAAAGACTTTTGTCTGTTGTTAAACTTAGAAGAGGTTTTATTGTTTAGGTAGTCTGTATTCAGATTTACGGTCGAATTTCGACCAGGGGCAATCGCTAGTTCTTCAAAGTGATCAGACCAAAATAAACTAAACATCACGTATTTTATGCTCAGATTTGAATAACAAACTTACGCTGACTTGAAGCAGTGTCATTGTTCTGTGAAGTTGCTAATATACTTCCGTAGGAAAACACTAAGTACAATGAAAGAGGAATACAACCTCCTCTTTCGAGAAGAGCTGCGTATCGTAGCTGAAAGCGCGAGGGAGCACCGTGTGCATTCTTATTGGAGATCCCGGAGCTCACTGACATGCGCTGAAGGTGGCAACCGTGGGGTTTTAGTCGGTAACAGTCCGATATAACGATTCTATCACCCCCGTGATTAGAATGGTACCCATGGCGGGTTTCCCCACGTATAAAAAAAGTGTTATTGTACTGTGCCATGGCCTTCAATCGAAACGTTAAGTCCAAATAAGAAATACCCGTAACGACTACATTATCGCCCTACGGCAAAGATTCGCATAGTCGCAACATGTGTGACAAGCCAATTTGTTGAATCGCGAATCTTCAGGCTTCTGTCAGTTTTCTACCACGAATCACGATTAAGTTTATCTCGCTTTTGCATCGGTGCTTATCGCAAGTTGAAGCAAGATAGACAGACTGTTGTCGATTGAGTACCTACATGTAGTGGTTCGCCGTAACCCAATCAGGAATCTTTACACGATGATGTGGCCCCGACATAACAGAAAGAATAGATTACAAGAATATGAAAGCAAACGAGAAAGAAATTGATATTTTATAAATTTATGCATTACCTCAAATAAGTCACGTTGTTGATAATGATTTATCTAGGTATATATCATAGGATAGCAAACAACCTCATGGTTCTTCTGGTGGAAACACGCATATAGACACCAACGATTTTCAATGCATAAGTTTGCCGGCTATCTTACCCTACAAACTGACGACAAGCACCGACGCTATAACGGCAAGAATACGGAATACCTAAACCCATCCGAGAAGTTGCAAAACTCTACCACCTCGCGAACTTACATAAAAAAGATTCTAACGAATAAAGAACCTCCTCCATTTTTGAGGTCGGTTAATAAAAGCTCTCAGTCAAAACCATCCATAACGTGCAATCATCAGTACCTATACTACACTCAAAATCCGTCAATGCGTTTCGGAGCGTCACAAATGTGCTAAGCTAGCCCGCTCCCCCTGCTGGGGCCCGTCCTAATGTGCTGGATTCCAAACAAACAAAAAAAAAACGATACGAGAACATAGACGATTAAGATATCATACTCGATATCATGGCTGTATAAACCTAAACATCTCATTGTACTGAGGATCAGTTTACTCGGCCTTACACTGCAAGGAAACCAGAGTGATGGTATATATTTTCTCTTACTTGGCGATCATAGTCGTAAACGTTTAAAGGGCGCTGTGGACTTTGTCGTGTGGAGGGTTCCAGTGCTTCTTTGGCGCGACCAGCCGCCGCTGCCACTGCCGGTATAGCCGCTGATATACCCTCGATTTCTATCTGAAGCTTTTCATGTTTACGTTTAACCTGAACATATCAAAAATCCATACTGTACTGTCTCTGTCTCTGAACCGATTGTGATGAAATTTGGCAATGAGATAGTTCAAGACCCAGGGTTAAACATAGGCTATTTTTTACGGATTGATCGGATGCTGTTTGAAGGTGGTGACAAGAGCCTTCGCAACCAGCGTGTTTGCATTAAGAGTATTCATAACAAAATATCTGCAAAACTCACTCAGCACTCAGTCTTTGTGCCACCTGGTAAGGAATCTGGCGTGAAGATATGTAATATGTATATAATTTTTCAAAATTAAATCCTTAAAATGAGTGGTTTGTCCATTTGAATGTGAGATGAGTGAGAGAAGTATGAAATTTCGTATATTGATGACAAAACCCTACTTGCGGGCGAAGCTGGGCGGGGCAGGTAGTTAATATAAACTAGCGACCCTCCATAGAGCATAGCTTCAACTTATTCGTGCATCCCAGGTAAATAATGCATTTTCCGGGATAAAATCATATGATTTGACTGCCTCGTCTCATGGTTTGTTTAATCGGCTCAGACATATGAGGTCTTGGGTCTGATCTCTGAATGTGTTATTGAGCTTTTTCGGTGTTATCCTTGAAAATATCAATAGCAGCATGGAGTCTCGCAATGGTATCATAACACCCCCTTGCCTCAAATGAGCATGTAAAACTGTCGGTCTGGGTTATAATTATACACAATAAATAAGTGATAGTCTTTACCCACTCAGTAAAATACGGTGACAAACCGTTAAATAGCAGTAAACCAAATCGTCCTTGACGTTTGTTTCACTCTGCCTATCCTAAGGAAAATCAGCAAAATTTGGTCCTATAAAGGTATACCAAATTTCAACCAAATTTACAAGGTGTGGAAGTTACAAACATACACACACAAACTTTTTTATTTATAATATTAAATCCTCCTAATATTATGAATAAAAAAGTTATGTTTGGATATGTGTTACTTAATCAGGCAAAGATGGTTGAACAGAATTTGATCAAATTTGGCATACAGAGAGTATTTACACTGAATACTTTTTATTTTGGAAAACCCAGGTACAAACTTAGTTACATTTATCATTATCTTTAACCAAAATTGTCAATGGCACCTTGCTACTTGAACGCATCTACATCACTTTGCATTAGCACAGATTAATTACAAACTAGAAATCCACCAACAAAGCACCTTTTGCTGGACCATTCTTGTGGGTTCCACAACTTTTTGCCAGTGGCACCAAACTATTTCTATCGTTATCTTTACATAGTATAAAACAACATTGCTTCCAATGTATGTTCGCTAAGATTATTTTACCTACTTGACGGATTTTAATATAATTTTAATCAATAGACAGAGATATTAAAGAGCAAAGTTTATATTATACAATACATGCATATTATAATCTGTGCAAAACTGGGGCGGGTCGCTAGTACTTTATAAAAGCATCTAACCATATTAAAAGTCATTAAGGTAATTTAATAATTTAGTACAAGCAGGCCTTAGTTTTTTAGTAATATCACATCAAAAATATTGCTAACAAATTGGTTTTATTATTTAGCTTTCTTATTTTTCAAGACTGCACACATGCAGCGCAGGCAGCACATCATGAGGACTCTTTGTAACAGCATATGTTTGTAGAGGTATCACCGTAGCATGATCAGTGATCACTAACATTCCGTAAGCCTCCTGACCATTTACAAAAAGTAATAAAAATGGTTTTATTAAAAAACTACAACAGTAACACACTTCATACAAACATAGAATTACAACTGCCACAATAACAAGTGTTTCACCTTACTTTTTGATTAGAAAACTCTTCTCTTACTCTTCAAGCAAAAACATGACAATAGTATCCTAGAAAACAGTGATACCATACCCTGGCGAGCCTTTACCACAAGTTACCTAACCACAAACAGATGTATTCAAGTATTGATACGAAAAGAAAAGTATAATGCAATATACGATATTTTTACTATTGCAAATTCACGTTATTGGGTGAGCGCGAGCGCAAGCGAGAAGTTTGCTAAATCTTGCTAGTTTTTAGTTCAAAACTGATGTACCTGGGAGTTGGTATAATAATCAATATATAAATATTATTGGACTCGATATAAGTGCAGAAAACTTCTATGAGAAATAGTATTTAAAAGTAGACTAACATCGGCAAGTCCATGGCTGAGTTGCAAAATGACATTCTTTATTTCTGAAAAGTCGACATCCATTGCTTCTTGAGGACTCCAAAAATATGTGTACACTTGAAGACCAAGAAGAAGAGAAAGCACTATGCAAACAAAAGACTTGAACATGTTACGAAAATATCCTTCAGGCTCGTAACCGTACCCGTTTACATCCATCGTTAATTATCCTTAGGTTTTCAAACAACAAATAACAATGAATTATTAACCCAGCTACATATTACTAGTAATCTACTATCCCTCTAATAAATGTGAACACTAAGATGTATTATTATCTATGACTAAGACTGAACTTAATTTATCTCTAAATGCTCTAAATTATTAAATTGTCTTTTTCAAATTAAAAATATCCGCCACTTTTCTGTTTTCACAATACTTGTTTTTGTTTTCTGTTTTTCCTTTCGCCCCAAAGGGACAGGCTAGCACCAGAGACCATGCTGCCTTGTCTGTCATCTGATGTCATAAGTTTTTTTATTTCATCCCTACAAGACAGACTAATCAATAGCTATACTGCCTTTTTTACAGATAAGACGCATTGATTTTCCTTCGGATGAATAAAATTTTTCTGTGTTCCGGACTAACAAAGAAAAATCTGCAAAAAAGTTAAATTTTGCACTCTTCATTAAGTACCTAATATATAACTAATAACTTTTTGATTTTACAATTGCTTTATGAAACATATTATAACCAGTAAAAATGATACACAATCAAAATATTTCCGCAATTTTAGATTCAATAAAAAAAATTGTTTCCTTTTGTTTCTCTCCAAATATTTTTCAAAAAAGTTGTTGCAAAGTATTTGGAGTCGAATTATTTGAAAATGAGTTTTGAATTGTCATCTTTGCCTATGGTTATTTTTATTGCACTTCAAAGAGTAAAACTACTCTGCTGTGCTACTCTGTTCCTGTGAGTAAAATAATCAATATGTATCGGTCAAGCAATATAAACAAACGCTTCAATAAAAAATAATGAAAAAATATAAAAAGTGAAATAAAAAATTAACATCCTGAATTGCGATATCACAATTATTATTTATCTTGTAACGTTATATATAAAAGTTTCAACGCTTCTCAGACGGACCTCGGTCCCCAGGCAGTACACCTTGCTTGGCCAAGAAGATCTACCTTTTCCACGTCATGAGTGTGACGTCATCCTCCTCCACAGTTCAGTCTTCAGTGGTAACGAACCTCGAGGCCACAGTCACAAGAGCCTCGAGGCCACAGAACAGCACCGACACCGAGGCGCCACAAATGGGTTAGAAAAATATGCTAAGTGGCTGACCCTGCAGGTCATCCCTGGAACTTCCCGCTAAATTGAAGTATTTTAAGCTTAAGGAAGCAAAAACTATAGGTACCTAAGAACTCTTTGAGCTCAAAAATCTAAAGTTTGTAAAAATTACAGCATTTTAATTATGAGATGATAGGTAAATATTTTCAAAATTACAATCGCTTTTGAATTTTCAAATGGCATTCAACGCAATTTTATATCTCTAAAAATGGTTTATTAGCTAATAAAATGTTAAAAAATGTCGAAAAAAATATCTAATCATTTTTCAAAAAAATTCGCCGTTCGTATATCTCGAGATATTCCGATCACTCGACCGATTTTCATCCAATTTACAATATTTGACGCAGGTTTTTAGATAAAAAAGCAAATAATATTTTGAAATCAATCGGTAACTTAGTCCGAAAGTTATTTTAAAAATATTTTTGCTGTAAATAGCAAAATTTGAATATTTGAAAAGCTGTAACTTTTGAAAACTTGATTCGATTTTGAATTTTAAAACAGCATATAACGAACTTTTTTAAGTACTAAAATATTGCAGAAGGTCAAAAAATTATTGGTTAAAAAATCTCGAAGTTATGTCGAAAAAACACTTTTTTCAGAATTTTTCGTCAACGATACCTGCCGAACGGATAAACCGATTTTTGGACGCAGTTTTTTGAGGAATAGAGCTGATTAGTTTTTGTTTTCAATTGAAAGCTGGAAGTTATTTAAAAAAAACTGGTGTTTTTTCAAAATTTCTCGAAATCCGCTGGACCGAATTGGTTCAGATTTTCAGCAAGTATAAGTTTGGCAAAATCTGATCGATTGGCATCAATCGTGTTTCGATAGGTCAAGCCGTTCAAAAGTTATGAGATGTTTACATACACACCATAGTGACGTCATCGTGAAAATAGTCTGAATAGGTTCCTAGGACCTCAAAAGGTGGACATACGGTGAAAACTCGCTTTCCGAAAATCGGGGCAAAATCAGTAACTTCCTGATACTAGTACTAACGTAGCGGGAAGTTAAAATAAAACATTAATGGATTTTTAATTTGATTGAAAGTGAATTTTTCAGTTTTCTGATTAAATCAACATTGCCCGAGATCGGAAAAGTGCCCCGTTGGCGATAGGCTAGCCATGTATCACATTGTGGGACCGAGTATCTTCGGCTAATTGTGGGTGCACTGGTTGTACCTTTGCCTACCTCTTTAGGGATACCGGTGTGAAGATACCTTTTTTATTTTTTAAAAATCCAAAATTTGAGATAACACCTTTTTAAGGTTTCGAAGTAAACTAGGAACCCTTATTATATATTTTTGCTTTGTCCGTTCGTCCGTCCGCAGTCTAGCTCAGAGATTCTTAGTATGTACTAGAAAACTGTAATTTGGTACGAATATACATATTAGTCAAGGCAACAAAGAGGTAAAATGAAAGCTTGAACAATATTTTTTTAGGGTAGCTCCTATACATGTACCTAAAGTGGGGATGTTCTCGCGTACCCCAGTGTGAGTTATCGTTGGATAGGGTTTTAAATAATATTGTAGATTTATGAAACAATTTTTTGATTAAGGGATTCTTTTATGAAATATTAAGCGTTAAAGTACTAAACGGTTGGTTTCGACGGTGGGATAAAAACCATGGCAGTAGTAAGTAAATATAATGAAGGTAAAAGGAAAACTGTCACGGCTTAGTAGATTTTACAAGTTTTTTGGCTAATTGCACTTACCTCGTCTTAGCTTAGGACAATCTATAGTAGCATGGTGTCACATTCTTTTCATTTAAGACAAAAAATGACAGCATACTTTTTAGGATTTTCCTGACTTAAGACAATGTTGATGCAATTGGCCGTTTGAGTAATAGTCGACCAACTTATAAAATGTATTTGGAGAAGTTTTTACAGGCGGTGAACCTGTGGTGCTGATATATCTATCATAAAAAGCCCTCTTAGTCCGCATTATTCGAAGTCGCGGTTCGAAGTTGGCCATCATGGCCAACTTTGAACCCTACATTGCGTGTGGCCCGACACGCACTTGGCCAATTTAAATTCTTTATCCATGGACGGGACAATTTTTTTGTTGACTTAACTCTCTATTCTAAGGTATAACATATACCTTCAAAATAGACCTGTGCAAACACCGAAAACATAATACGTTTTGCATATTATATGCATGGCATGGTGATAGTCAAAGATCAAACCGGGGTCAAACAAAAATAGTCTAGTTTTTTTCAAAAATTAACCCCTGAAATGACCGATGAACGTTTAAATACATATCGACCACATGTTAATCTACTCGCGGGCGAAGCTGCGCGTGTCAGCTAGTACTAAACACAAATAGGAGGCAGTGCAGGTATACTTTAATGAAACACAATTAATATATAATAGTATATTACAGCTGCTAGCTACTACTGCTGCTTCTGTTGTTGTGCGGCGAGCTCCAGCTGTGCGGCGGCGACGGTCTTCATGGAGTCGTGCGCGGCGTGCGCGTTGGCCCGCCACGCCAGCAGCACGTCGCGCAGCTGCTGCCACTGCGCGCGCCCGAACGTGCGGTGCATCGTGCTCGACACACGCACCACGCGCCCCGCCTGGTTCATGCGCGCGCGCACTAGACGCGTCTTCAGGACTGTCACGACAGATACTTTTTTATTGAATTTGTAAGCATACGAGCGCGTGTGTGCGCGGGCCACCTGATGGAAATCAGTCACCGGTAGGCTGTTTCAGAGTGCAACTGTTCGTATAAATCGTCGCAGACGATCAATCGTCAAGGTAGTGCAGATGGAACCTCTCACTACGATGACGGAACGGAGATGCCGGAACGTCAATTTCATGTTGACTTTATCGTATATACCTACTTAAGATACTAAAATTTAAGTTTTACTAAAAAAGCAGTGTTAGTCTAGGCCTCCTTTGAAGAATAGACCATCTGCAGTTCTGCCAGGCAGTTCGTAACAGGCGAACGATTCTCCTCAAAGTCTGGTACCACTGCCTTACAAAATGCATAGCTCTATTATGTTCTAAGCTTATAATTGTGGCATAAACACTCGCTACATGGTCAGCAACGTAACAATATATACACAAATGAACACATTTAATAAAAAATAGATTAGATCGGGCTTGAAATTTTTTTTATTGCCTTGTATAATATCTTCAATAAACCTTTTGATTTGTTTCTTAAACGGAAACTTTTGAAAATTTGCGATACTATAAATTATAATGCAATTAAGACAACTCTGTCACAGAGGTCAGCGAGTACAAGAAACTCTTTGCTCAATAGTCAATTTAGTAATTGCATCAGTATGGAAGTAACCTTGCAGTAAGTAGATTTACGTTCAGAATGTAAAATTTATCTGAATTGTTTTCTTTAATTTAAGACCTCCAACACTAACGCCACTATTATATAGTTCAGCGTAGCAGAAATGACTCATGCCACTCCTTATTTTAATATGCGCATTGTATCACGGTTCTTTTTGCAGTAATGTTATGGTTCGCGTTGTAGTCGCCGCATCAGGTGTTACGCGACCTTCCTTCTTAAATTTTACACTGACTATTCTTTTTTTTTATATCATAAGATAGCAAACAAGCAGATGGGTCTCCTGATGGAAAGAGTCAACCATCGCCTATA
>DWBA01001776.1:0-10072 GCA_018236825.1 Apodemia zela
AACTTAATTAAAAAATAAAACCATAGTAATTAACGTCAAATGTCGTCAATATTTTAACTTTTACCATGCTTAGTATGGAATATTTTTTTCATTTTCCTGCTATTTTTTTAGTATAAATAATTTTGTTTACATATCAAGTATATGAAATACTAGTCAATAAACAACTGAGTTAATGGTCACATGGAGCCGAGCAGTCCATACAATGTGGTCGAATCTCTTTACGAGGCCATTCTGGCAAAAAATATTTTTGTAGTAATTTCATTCGACAATCAGATCTTGTTACGCAATTAACGGCGAAATCTAAAGTGACACAAGCGTAAAGTGGTATTTATTAAATGAAACATGTATTATAACATGTCACGCTACATTGTGTGATAGCACGAGTATAGCAAACAGCAGGCGGCAATCGATCATCCGGGTCATTAGGCGCAGTTCGCGTGGTCAATGTGTTAACCCAGTTACGGCGCACCCTACTGGCTTACTCTACTGTACGAACACCATTGGGCGCTACTATTTATTAGGACTTGAAAAATCCTTTACGGCGCGGGACAGCAGTACTCGCGGTCCGTTCTATTCATTGTGCCGCAGAATGTCGCTTTTTGATTTAAGAATTACCAGCATCAAAAATACGGGTTTTTGCATTTTTTTTACGGAAGATATTAAAGCTGAATTATTTTATAACAAAATCCCGTAAGTTTGAACTCATTTTTCAGTTTTCTTTCATTCATAATCCTGAAACCTATATTTCTTATTACAACACTACCTTTTAACATACATAATGTTTACGAGGAAAACAATATAATTTTCTTATTTTTCGACGGGTAAAAATACCTTGCTACCATATTCATAGCTCCCTCCATAAACCGTCCATACAAACACGCTGGATACGGAGAAAATGTATTATCTAAAAATATTACGAGGGTATGTGCGGCGGAGCACACTTGCATCGTTTGTAAGTGGTGGAAATATTGAACAAAGAGCGCTGAACGACAAGCTCTACCCTAATTCAGGGCAAGGGCTAGTGCTGCCTTGTGTCATGCAATTTGTCACTGGCAATATTGTGCTGCATGATGGAGGCTTAAAATAACGAGTGAGCAAAGTTCTCCGAGTCTACTAGAACAATCCGGCGTTTGTGTATGATGTTTGGTAATAACTAAAGTATCGTTAATCGGAACGTTGAAAAATGAAATGTGAAATTTGACCGGCCAATTATTGAGACAAAACATTTCAAGTTTTAAGAGAGATATAATGATTGTTAAAAGGGGCCCAAAAACTAATAATAAAACTTTGCCATCGTGAATTCAAAGTAGGTACGGACCGAACCACTAGTTATATAATAGCACCATTAAAGAAAATATTTAAGATAGCATTTCTGAGTGTAGATCAATGATCAGATAGGATAATATTGAAACAATTTGATATTGAAATTAATGTCCCGAATTTCCGACTGGCATGGCTAATCTACATTTTATGATGTTTACTTTTTATAACTGTAGGTTCACCTCTATAAAAATTGACTGCGCCATCGATGGCCGTTGACCGCCTTAATGACTTAGAGGGAAATGATATCTTAGCACTAAAATACAGAAAACATACAATAGATTATCGACAAATCAGTTTAATTAGAATATGTAAATTTAACCCGCATTTATATTGATGTAACACATTTTGAAACGGTTACATTTTTGTTATTGGAAGGTAATATTTAATATAATATAATATATAATAATTTACTAATTGTTAAGAAAAGAATTACAAAAATGAGCTATAATACTTAAACAGGTGGAACACATGGGACATTTTGTTAATACCACTAGAAAGTAAATACAAAAAAATAAGTATAGTAAAAATATATTTCCACTAAAGTTAAAGTAGGTAATTAGAATAAAATTATTGATAAGGTTTTTCAATAGGTTGTACAAAATCTTTGTTCAATAAAAATATAAAGGCACCATATCATATAACATACAGCTTAAGGTAGTACAGATAGTTATTATAGGTAGAGTAATCTATATCTACAACTAGCTTAGCACCGTTGTTACAACTTACAAGAATATTCTATATTAAAGCTTTATTACGTCAAAAGTATACTTAGAACTGGAAGACGATAAATATTGCGTTAGTATAAGATAAAAACCTAATAACTAGTTTTTAAGGTTTAGATTTAAGATGGACTTAGAATATACATTAATTTAACCGAAATAGACTGCTATATTACAATTTACTGTTATTTTAATAATCCGAACATTTACTCCATAGTCTATGATGGCAATACTAACAACGTCTAGATAAAATATTTATCTGATCCAGAGAAACCCCTAACGCCACATATTAAATCGGTGAAATAACTTGCTTATGATAAATGAACGAATGGATCACCAAATTGTTTACAGAAATTTGTTAAAAAAATTCTTAATTACAAAACATAAATGAACAACAAACAACAAGTTATTGCGCAGTTTGAATACTCAAGATATTGTGTGTTGAATCCAAAAGCCTTGACAAGGCTTTAAAAAGTGAAATCTCCGGTTACTAAACAAATATGTGTAATTATAAAACTACTATTTTACAATTACATAGATTAAGTGTACTAGTAAATGAAATCAATTGCATATTTCGTATGTTTGTCTTTACGAGGTCTTTACATTATTTATAACTTACATGTGTTACATTCTTTAAGGAGTACATATTATAAAACAACATGTTATATTATCTGTAATCATCGAATCGCTACCGCGGTCCGCGAAGGTCCAGACGGCCGGAGGGTTGGCACTATTGCCGGTTCATCAGCCTCGTCTTTTGTTGGTTCACTGTAGACAATGTATTTAATGAATTGTATCCAGGAAACTTGATAAGATACTTTAAATTCAAATAGTAACTGATTATACTTAAAAATGATAAGCCTTTACATTACAGCTTTAGTCGCAGGGCTGTTAATGTTAATATAGCTTTATGATTTCGCCTCAACGTTTAAACATAGTTAAAATAAATACCTATTATCACGCAAGTGCTAGTCTTGACAATAGGCAGTAGGTAGGTATATACCGAACGTGAATTGAAGTTTCGGTTACGTTTTGGTTAGATGGATTAATGGTGGAAAAATTAATACAAAATATTTTTTATATCGTAGGATAGTACAGAAGCAAACAGTTTTCCCATTGGAAAGAGTGAACCAGTGCCTATATACTCCAAACTCGGGGCCTAAAGACGTTGCAGAACTTTATCACCTAGTAGTCACGACGGTAATGGCATGTTAAGCCAATCCCTCACCTCTTATGAACTGCATGGCAGGAAGGCAGATGGTTTCTTCTTCTGAAGGGTTTATTATTTTAATACAACTAAATAACTAAGTAGAGGGAAAATAACGTTAGGGAATTTAAAAACTGTTTACTTTAAAATTTGCTTTAGCCGTTTCAGGTTATGGATTATAGGACGGTTGTTGAGTATAAATATCAATTTTCGCGATAAGGGCGTTGGGCGTTAGAATTCAGACGGTAAAATTTAAGGATTTCTAACCTTTCCCAAAATTGCGCCCGTTATCAAACTCTTACAGCGCTCTCTTTACTTCGAAAAGTAGTGATATTATCTTCATTTTTTTAATTATATACCTATATATATTTTATTTAGTAGTATATTTAAATATTTTTACGAATTCAAAATTATCATAAAAATTTAGTGGCATGTTTTTAAATTGAGTAAAATTATTTTGTGAAACAGTCTAAGTAAACTGTTAGGATGGAAGAAATATTAATACACAATAAAGAAACTGTTGTGTTCATAAATAATTAATATTTAACGATAGTAATTCAGACAGGTAATTTTTTGATTTGCATCAAACACATGCTGGAAATTGTGTCATGGACTCTGGAAACATTGTTTGATGAAACTCGTGCAATTAGTTTAATAGCATTCATTAGGTCCTTATACTGCCCATGGGTAAATATTTTATAAGCTAAGTTTCATGCAATCTAACTAATATTCAGAGTAAGGTCACTATATAATGGTGAACAACATTAAACTAACTAAAACCAAATCAATATTTTAAATGTTATTTTGCATGCCATCAAACTAGCTAACATATATTTGGGAAATGAACTTAGACGATGAAGAAAATATCGTCATGTCGGCTCTCTTATTAAACTACAATAGATTTTCTTATCGCCACGATTTACCGATTCTTAGGTTTGTAAGAAGAGTGGTGGTAGCTTCATTTTACTAACCGGATAGCGTTTCCCGCGATAATTTGGACTAATTGGGACTATAATTTCAATTTTTGAGGATTAATCCGAAAAAATCCAGGGACCGAATTCGAACCTCTCACGAACTGAGACGAAAAGCCTGTCTACTAGACTACGATGCTCAAAGCTTATATAATGCATGGATTCAAATCTGCAGTCACTTGTTCTGATACAAAATAATTTGTGGTACATTTTTTATTTATTTAAAGTTTTTATATATGCCAGTTTTTCGGGCTCGTATAAAAGAAAAAATAATTACTACGGGACTTTTAGAAAATAACTAACAAAACTATTTATTGTAAAGGTAAATCTACACAACACGGTTACAGTGGTACGATTCAACATCGCTTGAAACTGTGACGTTATGCGACGTCATTGACGTAAGCCCGCAATCTAAAACTTTATTTAGTACTAGCTGCAGCGTGCAGCCCGCTGTGGGAACGACTAATTTTTTCGGGATAACTAGCAGCATATTATGTGTTATTCCAGGTCATCGTCTACCTGTGTACCAAATTTTATCCAAATCATCCATCCATCCATACATCCAAACTTTTGCATTTATAATATTATAATAAATAATATAGATACTAATTTAGATTTATTAAAAATTCAGAAATCAATGTTTAAGTTGCTTAGATAACGTCACGTGATTTATCATATTTACTCAAGCAAAGATGAAAAAAGAAATTAAATGATTTCTTGTATTCAGTTTTCATAGAATTGTGTTTAAAATAAGCTGTGGAATAAGACAGTTTATTAAAAATAGAATTAAATCCAAAAATAAATTCAGTTGTAACGAGACGACTTGGAACACGGGTCTTAAGACTTCTCACGTTACGAATTCTCATTTCGCTTCACTGCGAATTCGCACCACTGTGTTGTGCACAGGCTTAATCTATACGAAGCATTGTAATAAGCACTCACCTTCCATCCAGCTAGGCGTTAGTTTTATATACACATCCGTTCACCACCTTGGGAACAAAATTTATTGTTATACTAACTAAATACATACTATATAGCTCTTCGATAATTTCATCAAGCATTTTGGTTACTGAATTAGTGGTAAATGCGTAAGCAGGCTATGAAACTACGGCGCATAAATAACTACTGTCTTGTCTAATGTGTGTACTGAAATCAGACAATTTTGTCAAAATTAATCGTAGATCATGCCTGAAATTTTCAAATATTTAGTTCCTTTTTAGTCTACTAAGTACTTATAAGAATTATATTTCATGCAATGGGGTATATGCACTATGCACCCTTTAAACCTTCTAAATTAGTTGATATGCAAAAAATTAAATGCAATTATTAAAATCAGGTAAAGTAATAATTATATAAAGTCGTAAAGTTGAATCAAGACTGCCAGGATGAAAAGCCGTGCCATATCCAAGAATTTTCAGTTTGATTTTTCTGTCAAGCCCCGTAGACAGGTGGCATATACGCTAGTGGAATAGAAAGATAAATGGATTTGACATAAGCACAATCGAACGCTCATGTGAAATCTATACATTTAGCTTTATATTCTACTAGCTTTTTTGCCACTTGTCTTGGGAGGAAGGACACCTCAGCAACATCTATTTTTTCCTGTTGCTTTGGATCTTATGTCAGTTTAATTGTGACTAGTAAATAGCAGATCACTCCAACAATTAGCCAGATTTAACTGCAACTATCGACACAACGTCAGCATTTAATAATGTTGTATTATTTAATGGACGATAAGGCTCTTGCCTGGAAACTAGCATCATTAATATCTTTTTTCTACAGGCAGCGGTTATCACTTCAGTAGAATAGTATGCCCAGTGCTGGTTTAATTGATAAACATAAACAAAATCATATTGTTTAGGTATTCAAATTAATTAATATACCCACCATTTTAATACAAAATACAGCTACTAAAAATAACACACGTATAAAATGTACTAATATAACAAATGGAATGGAAGAATATAAAAAAATGGAAACGACAGAAGAAAACACAAGAAACGAAAGTGATTAATGTTAGGGTTGACTATGATATTACATGTAAATTGTAATTATTTAAACTTCACAATATTCCGTAGCGTTACGGCAATTGTCCGTACAGTGATGTTTAGTGGCAGACTGCTTGGAGTTGCGATGAGTTCAGAATGTCGCCAGCTTAAATAAAAGTGACAATTTAGAGTGTTTGTGTAAAGTTGAGATACTCTGTAGGTATATTTCTACTATGAAACTAATGTATAGTTTGAATTGCCTGCATTTTTATCAAACTAATATCAAAGCAAAACAAGTTGTGTTGCCAACAAGCACAAAAGGACCATAAGTAAAACAAGTTACGGCTTGAAATAGGACTTAAATGTTGGCTCAATAAAAGAATTGCATTGTTCGGAACGTAAAGTATTTTTTGATAGTCTTTTTTATTTTTCATCTTTTCCAATCCAGTGATTTATGGTCAAGTCACGGAGTAGGCCCAATTTTATATTATATATGCTAGGTACTGAAAAAAATAAAAATATTAAATGTCATAAAATTAATAACAAGTAAAAAGACCAGAAAGTAACAACAAATACTGAGGCCACGGGTAAAAGTGTATTGTCCATTAGTGAACGTGTGCGTGCAACGAGACGTCTACCATTTGTAAGTCGAAGTGTGGATTATTTTTCATCTACAAGAGCCTCCTATGAATTATGAGTGATTTCACCTGTTACGACATTTTTTAACTATAGTCTAATGAGAGCGTGTATTGTAACAAGGTTTTTTGGGTGTTTATGGCCAGTTTAAACTGGGGTTTGTTTACAGCTTTTTGTGTCGGTTTAACTTATTTGTTTGTAGTATTTAGAGTTCTAAGTCTGTCTGCAGAGTGAGTTGTGTGCTTGCGTGTGTGTGTGTGTGTGCGCGGTACCTGACGCGCAGCGGCCCCCGCAGCGAGAGGTCGGAGCCGCTGGAGGAGGAGGCGGGCGAGGGCAGCAGGCGCGGCGCGCGCGGCGTGCGCGGCGAGCGCCCGCGGGCCCACTCCAGCCGGTAGTTGTCCGAGCGCGGACTGCCGCTGAACGCTTCGCCTTCCACTGACACAGGAAATGCACATCATACCTATCAGACACCAATCTAGTGCGAACTGCGAATGACTGCGCAGTAATCGATCTCACTGCGATGGCTATCCGACCATGGCGACTTTATTTTATTTTATTTAATTTAATGGCACCACTACCTATGTTATGTTAATTATAATATCTCCTCTACCTAAAGGTTGTCTGGCAGAGGTCGCTCGTTAGCGATAAGACCGCCTTTGTGTACCCCTAAATATTATCATTAGTTAAAATAGTTTATGTAAATTTTTGGTGCGCAATAAAGAGTTTTCATTCATTCATTCATTCACTATACTGCAGTATAGTGGTTTACGGGTTTGAATTTAATTTTTATATCAGACAACCATCGTCTGTTGATTATTTATTGATTATATTTCGGTATTCAACTATATATTTGATCACTGTCGGATAAATGAAAATCTGTTAACTCAATAAAATTCTAAAGTAGGTATTAACAGAGTTTTAGAAGTGCTAAGTGCTATCACATAAATCTAAATATTGTGTCTTCTGCAAGATCGAACTGAGATTTGTAGCAGAATTTATATAAACGAAATATGCATAATATGTAAAAGAACTTACATAAGCGAGGATTCATACTTCGTACAATTTTATCTAAACATTACAAAACAGTTAGATATATAAAATAAGGTAGAAACACACACTCTTTGAACAATGAAGGTTTGCCAGCTGCACCTATAAAATTAATATCTTAACTACGATGTAGCTAATTCTTTACACTAAACTCTACAAATTGCAATATTACTGATAGCGATACGTCTACAAGTTTTGTACGTGATCTCATGCAACATTTTGAAATACAGAACTGAAATGTATTTTCCGTCGTCTCAAACTCGTTAAGTGACAGAGTGCGACAATCGAATTGTTATATAAGATGCTTGAGAACGATCACACTTTAATTATGATTACAGTTGAACAATTCTAACTGACTCAATTATTTTACTTTGTAATCAATTGGTCAAAACCAAACCAAAAAAGTAAGTAGGAACAAAACAATAACGACCGACGGTTAATCCTAAATCTTCAAATGCGAACAGACAAGAGGAAAAGGTGCAAACGGGATTCTAGGATGGATTTACAAGCTAACTTACACAGTGCATGGCACCGCTCTATGAATGATGTGCGATCTAGCGAGAAGGCAGAACTGCCCCCCTAGACAAGTAGCATTAACGTTAGTAGAATAGAAAGACAAATGTATGGATTCGACATGAGCACAATCGAACGCTTGTGAAAAATACATGCATTTGTTTTTTTTATTCTTCTAGCGTTTATGCCACTTGTCTAGGGGGCTGCGGCTGTTCTGTGAAGGCAGAATAAATCTATGGATTTAACATAAGCGTCCGATTGTGCTTTCTATTCTATTAGCGTTAATGCCATTTGTCTAGGGGGCAGGTCACTCCGATCTATCATTCTGATGCCAATGTAAACAAACATATACGCAAATAACGTGAATTACCGTTATTGGCGATACAATAATAGATCGGGACCCATATGAAATCATATAAAGCGCTGATATAAAGGTACAGCGCGTGTTGGAGCGTGTTAATATGTGTATCAAGTGTAAGATGTTTAAATTGATAATCTCAATTGTTATCTATATATCTACCTATCTTTATTACGATTTTGATTAAACAATAGGTATAAGGTGATAGTGATTAACCAACAGCTATAATTTATACAGTTAGAGTTGCATTATACACAATTATCTACAAAAACATCCAATATAGGCTGAAATAAGACTGTCACGTGATCTTTCACAAATATGTTTGTGTAGGGAGCATGTTAAGTAAAAAAAAATCCTTGTATGTGGAGCACTGGTGGAACTCATGTGGTGTGGCAGTGGTGTGGTGGGGTGTGTACTGACCGTTGTAGGAGGCGTGCGCGGACATGGGCATGCGCGCGCAGGCGGGCGGGTGCGCGTGCGCGGAGGCGCCCACCCAGTCGCGGTAAACGCGCGCGCCCGCGCCCGCGCCCGCGCCGCCCGTGCGCCACTCCGACAGCTCCACGCAGCGGATCTGCGGCACACGCACACACACATATTACCATGAAGCTGTATCTGATTTTTTATATATCACTGGCTGTACCCCGCGCGTTGCTATGCCAACAACTAAAATAAATTTGAAGGAAAGGCAATATATGAAATTCATTGGCATGACAGTAGCGTCATCTGTCAAAAATTGCTCGTAGCAACTCAGAAACCTTCGTGAGCTCATGCACAACAACTTTACTAAAGATCATTACATGATCAAATACATAGTTTACGATTCTATAAAGGACATACAGACAAACATTCATTTTATATAGATAAGATAAATAGCAAACAAGCAGATAGGTCTCCCGATGGAAAGAAACAACCATCACATATGGACACCAAAAATGTTAATGGTGCGTTGCTATCCGTGTGGCGGGATGTTAATGCCACATGCATAAGTGTATTTCAAAAATGACCCGGATCAACATAACATAAATATACACTTGAAATACCTTCTGAGATCTCATCCTCTCTTTTCAACCGACGAAAAAACGGAGGTTATTACTTTGATATGTATCTATGTAATATTGTTGGAATTGGATAGTATTTGAGTATGATGATCTATTTAAGCGTCCAAGCACGTGTATTTAATCTCTAAGTGTATGTAATATATGTTTGTGTATGTAGCACTTTCAAGGTTGCAGGGACTCGTTGGATATCGACTACCACCAACCGGTCGCAGTGGAAGTCAGGTCGCAGAGGAGGCCTATGTATAGCAGTGT
>DWBA01001777.1:0-10067 GCA_018236825.1 Apodemia zela
CCTAGTAGCCACGATGGTAGTGACTCGCATAGCCAATTAGTTGCCTTTTACGACATGCCTGGCAGAACGGCAGTTGATCTATTCTTCAAAGGAGCGCGGACCAACACGGGGGAATTTCTATTCTATTAATGTTAAAGTATAAATTTATTTTAGATAAATTATAGGATAAACAAACTATGACTAATTTGACCATAGCCTAAACAATAAAATCTCTTCTGAGTTTGTCAACAGATTTTAATCGTAAACAAAAAAGTATACACGTGTGTGTCTGTATTTTAATCCTACTTAAGCTCTTTTTTTCGTGAATTAGAATAAAAAATAGTTATTCAGCTATTTTAAGCAGAAAAAACAACAGACGTACCTATTAAAATTTAAAAAACGTTATAATTTTAAAAATTGGAAAAGTGCATGCTCCGTTGGTTTAGACATGTAAGAATAGTGGAAAGATTGACAAATTTGAAATGAGATATACAAAGCATATGTGAATGGATGAACACACATAAGTCTACATATATATTCAGATCCAATTTAAGATCTATCTTCGCATGAAACCGAAAAAAATAAGATTAGTTGTTTCAGACATTTCAAACAGAGAAACAAACAAACATTCGTATTTATGCTTAAAAATCGATGTATTGTATTCCATGAGTTATTTTACAAATTATAAAAGGACAATAAAATAGATAAGATTGGCAAATTAGATTAACCAAGTGATGTGCGTACTGGGGGAGATAAATACTGACGTATCAGATTGACAAGGTGCCATCCGAGGGTGGTGCCAAGTCGCCATAACTGAAATGTTTGCATGATAAGAGTTATGACTATAAAGGAAGCAAGGCAAGTCTTTCTGGACTGCCGTGTATGGCACTCAGTTCACATTACCTACCTCATAAGTAATTAACTTAAAAATATGTATGTATATGTCAACGTAAAATTATAAAAAGCGTTAGTTTATAATATACCTAAGGAGTTTATAATTTGGTTAGGTTAGGTTAGCAGTTATTTTATAATATCACTACGGTAGATTATAATCTAACGATATTTACAATTTTACGGTGACACATATATATTGGGATCTATTACCTTTCTTCTATACTTCTCTCTTCTTATTTGATAGATACATTTCATGAACAAAAACAACGAGTTCTATTGCTTAAAAAATATGTACAGAAATGAAATTTTTACATATGACGACAATTTCTTGACACACATCGCTTAGCAAAACACGGCCTAGTGTGTAACAAAAACGTAAGCGGAAACTTTTCCAAACTGGTCCAATTAGTTGGCACGGTTCCTAGACTGCAAATGTTCCGCCAGTACTTGTGCTTGAATAATAGAGAATTTGGATGTAATTTGTTTTTATGTAACTGTAAGATGTTGTTAAGCCGAAAACAATTGTTATGTGTTAGATGTAATATGTTATATATGATGATGTATATTTTAGTATAAATGCTACCATTTACGGTTATTATGTATATTTTATTACAAGGAATAATAACAAAAAAATGTCAAAAATTCAAGATTTATAAATCTTTCATTTGTAATAGTTTTTTATATTCAATGTTCAATGCATAAAATAAATTTCGTCATTTTTACGCGATCATTAAATGACATTTCGATTCATAAAATGACAATAAATTCAAATATTAATATTGCATGATGGTAAGGAACCTTTTTGTGCCAGTCTAGCTATTCTTCTATCACAATTTGAAACTGAATTGACATTGAAATTCTTGTCAATTCAGTGTCAAGTTCCAATTCGAATTCAAATACATTTATGGAGGATATAGTCATGGGAGAGACAAATAATAAGAGCTGTCCGGAGCTTATATTATTAATTCCAAGTTTTTTTTTATATCATAAGATAGCAAACAGGCAGATGGGATCTAAAACAAAACAGAGACAAAAATTAGTAAAGTAACCTTATACAACTACAAAGTTATGAATCAGGAGCTAATATTGGCGTTTAGAGTAACTATTTATAAAATTTTGCTAAAAAAACAGAAGAAATACACGTACGTCATTATGCTCATTCGGGTAAGAACAAACTTTATTCCGTCAGTCACAAATATATCGATTATACATAATCGATATATAGAATATCAATATATCGATTTCCATAATTTCGAATGATTTAAAATTCCTAATATATAAAACTTACTCATCTTATTTTTATAATTCCAAAATTTAATATATATTCCTAACGTTTTTAAATAATATTCTCAAAATACCAAGTTTCAATTGATCGAATGCCAAAATGTATAACTTTTTGGTATTCGAATTATCAAAAACACTAATTTCGATAAACAATAGAGACCCTTCTATCATGGCACGCTCGCTTCACTCGGTCGCCTTAGCGCGGTGTTTTTTTATTTATCATAAGATAGCAAACAAGCAGATGACTCTCCTAATGGAAAGAGACAAGCATCGCCTATAGTCACCAAAGATGATAATCGTGCGTTGCTATCCTTGTTACGAGGTGTTAATGCCTGCCACATGTATAAGTTTACCGGCTACCTTACCCTCCAAATCTGAACACGACTGTGTCAAGCACTGACGCTATTGCGGCACGAATAGGAAAGGCGGTGGTACTAGACCCGGGCGAGAAAATATAATAAAACACAAATGGTTCAAAACCGACAATAGAATCTGGTGCTCGGCAGCCGATGCCGCGGTATAAATTTCGAGATTTTTAATAACATAAATTATAATTGTGATGCATAAAATTGGGGCTTTTGAAAATTGGAATATTAAAATTTGGAATAAAATATTTTGGAATATTTAGGCGTTCCATTCTCATTTTAGGTACTATGGATACATTCGTAGCTATTATATAATAAACTGAATTTTAATAACAAATATCGATTGTTAACAATTATTCGATGAAGAGCTGATATGACTATTTTTCTATGTGCTTAAGCACTGATAACGCACTTGACAAAACATAAAAACTTTCTTTAACAAAGAAAAAAGTTTTAAGTTCCCATTGAAAACATTTTAGTAGTGGATCCAGGATTTCATTTAGGGTGAGACGTGACCTACTTGATGTCCGTCAAAAGTGCCTTTTATAGGTTATATCTTCTTCTTAGTCGGCATTGTCATTAGTGAAGGTAGCGTCTAGTTTAAAGTGGTCGCTTGAAACACTATGCTTCCTCATGTGTTTCTGACCTGGACGGTCTTGATGACTTTAGTTATTGGCAGGCCTCTATTGTGTCTACCCGGTGGTATATATGTAGAAAGCAAAATAGAATCTTTGTCTATGATTATTTAGAGTTCACCACAACCTTACTAAAATAATTCTGCTACCGATACGCAAAATTTGTGTAAACAAAAAAATAAACAAAAAAATTTACTATATTTCCACGGTTTTAGAATTTGATTGATCAGTCTTATTATTAAACAAACATTAAAGAACAACTAACATCATTAGATCAAATTGTGTATCAGTTTAGATATCGCTGAACGCTAGAAGGATATCGCTCGGAGTTAAAAGAATATTCATAACAATAATACTAAAACTTTAAAAATTATAATACCCCAGACGCAATATTAATAAACATAGTAAAATAAGAAATTTAAAGAGAAGCGCAGACCGATAGAAGTAAGTCCGAGGATCATCCAAATATAAAGATAATCTGAAATTCAATTGTCTCTGGAAGCAATGAGGCAACAAAAGAATTTGCGCATGTAATTACAGAGTAGGAATGGCCGAAAACGCAATGATGTCTGAAAACTTCTGCGTTTCGCCCTCACTTAGTGCAAATATCATTTTCATTCATTTACTACTTATTTTTGTTAGCATCTTGAAGACTGGAGTGATACTTAAATTTGCAATCTCTGCTTTTATACTTAAACAAAGTTTTGTTATAGAATTTGGAAGTTTCGAAGAACTATTTGTCTTACAATTAGAATAGTTATTGTTTCATTTAAATAACTATAAGTTAAGAAAATTGTGTTTGTAATAATTTCATCAAAACTAATTAGAATAAGAATTTATTTACATCTGTATTAATATTATAAATGTAAAAGTTTGGATTTTGGATGGATGGATGTTTGTTGTCCAATCACGCCAAAACCACTGAACGGATTTAGATGAAATTTGGCACACAGGTAGATGATGACTTGGAATAGCTTATAGGCTACTATTTATCCCGAAAAAATGAGACGTTCCCGCGGGATTTACCAAAAACTTTTATAATGTACTTTATATGTACACGAGAGTTAGTCATAGGGATCAGTGTCATTACAATCCAAGTAGACTTGCCTTTCCTCCTCCCTGTTCATAACTCTCTTCATAAAATTATACTGGTTTTAAATATTCATGACATCAAAGTCTGATAGTGCCCGATCAATTTGATCATCGCACTTCAGTCGTGATTACCAGTCACTACCAACATCCATCCACATTCACTTTGTAAAAATTACATGTTTTGTTAGTGTCTCATTGGCTGTTCTTTTTACCTGAGCGGAGCCTAAAAGTATAGCCTCATTTTCATAAAGCAAACAGTTTTCACGTTCACTCATTCAAAGAACTTAATCTTTTGCGGCCTTTATCCAGAAATAAAAGAAAAACAGGTGAGTTGACAACTTACACCCGTAGTTTGTAATTAATAAGAACGTTTGAAATCTTATTTCATAATTTTCAGTTTATATTTCATTTAAACAAGAAATTAAATAAAATATTACACTCGAGAATTCTGTTAAAATAATTAAGCATTAGTATTTATCTTACTTAATATCTCCAAAGAGTTTAATTGAAGCTGTAACATCTAAATTTATTTGCGAAATATTTGAATCAATTTATGTAGACGCAATTAGTTTTAGTAATTTAGGCAGTTCCTAAAAGGCGACCGATTGGCTATACATGTCACAACCATCGTGCCTACTAGGTGGTAGAGTTCCGCAACGTTTTACACGGGTATTTGGTACCACCGCTTTTCCTATTCCTGCCACAATAGTGACAGAGCTTGTCACTGCCGTGTTCCGGTTTGGAGGGTGAGGTAGCCGGTAAACTTATGCATGTGGCATTAGGATCTTGCCACAAGATAGCAACGTACCATTAACATCTTTGGTGTCTATAGGCGATGGGTGACTCTTTCCAGGAGGAGACACGTCTGCCTGTTTGCTATCTATGCCTGGCAGAATGGCAGATGGTTTATTCTTCAAAGGCAGCCAGGACCAACATGGGATAAGTAACTTACTAGCGATCGACGTGTGGTCGAAATTCGACTATAGATTAAACAATAAAATCTCTTCTAAGTTTGATAACATACTTTAGCTATAAAAAAAATCGTATATATGTATGTATGTTATCATGTGTGTCACATGAATGTAGTTGGTGTGTAATTTTTATTTTTATTAATTTAATGTATTTCTTAAGCATAAAAAAGTACCTATAATTACGCCCGTTTCGCTACGAGGTAGGCAGAGTAAACTGAACGTCTATAGACTTTCCAGTTCACCACGATTCATCGGATTGTCGGTTGGCGTCATGAGAGGTGATCACCATCGCCGCATTTTACCGACCGGGCCTGATAAAGATTATCAAATATTTCTAGCGATAATCGGGATCGATGGTTTTGCGTGCTTATCCGAGGTACGAGTGGTAGAACCCGTGTCTCAGAGTTTTGGATTTTCGAGAAAAACCTTGAAAAAACCTCAATAACACTTTTGGCCGACCCGGGGATAGAACCCGGAATCTCATGATCTGAGCCGAACACTAGAATAATAGAACACTAGCCGATTATTTAAAAATATAAAGTTTCTGTAGCCCTCCGCAATGTAAAATTTAACCGTGCCTAATTTCATATTTCATCGTTCGCGTAATTGTCTTAAAAAGGGGTACAATGATTTGACTACACGTATATAGATTTTCTAGCTGACGTTGTTTTGCCATAGAAATTACTAGCAGTTCCCGCGACTTCGTTCGTGTGACCCAAAAACATTATTTCTCTTTGCTCAGTCGGGTTAAAAAGTAGCCTTTGTCACTCCTGGATAGTAATTTTCTAAAGGTGAAAGAATTTTCGAAATTGGTCCAGTAGTTTCGGAGCCTATTCAATCAAATCTTTCCTCTTTATAATATTAGTATAGATTCCTAGGATTATAAAAAAAATTGGGGTTGATGGTGAAAATTTACACACACATAGGTAAAAAAAAATTAAAATATTTGTCCTGAAAATAAAAATAAAAATTTGGGGTGGACCACCCTTATCTTTTAGGGGTTTAAAAAATAGACAACAACCTATACTCAGATCTACTGAATATACATAAAAAATTTCATCAAAATCGGTCAAGTTGTTTCGGAGGAGTACGGTAGTCGGTAACTAAAACTATGACACGGGATTGATATATATTAGACTAGTTGCAGCGTGCAGCCTGCTACATTATAATTTATAACAGATTTTGGTGAATCCCGCGGGAACGACTAATTTTTCCGGGATAAAAAGCCTATGTGCTATTCCAGGTCATCATCTACCTGTGTGCCAAACTTCATCCAAACCCGTTCTGTGGTTTTGGCGTGATTGAACAACAAACACCCGCCCATCCATCCATACATCCAAACATCCAAACTTTCGCATTTATAATATTATATAACTAGCTTTTACCCGCGACTTCGTCCGCGTGTTAGAAGTATTTCCAAACTTTCGCATTTATAATATTAATATAGATTAATAAGATCGTTACTGTTTAGTCTTTCGATATGAAACAAACAAGCACAAATCTAGTGATCTCTCAAAAACTACCTCTATGATACATGTAACATGACCAAATAAAATAAAACAAATACATAGAGTAGGTAGCATTGTTTTTCTTTTTGGCCTAGATCGTCCTCTACATTTTTTCTCCCATGTTCGTATTAAAATGTATATGAGTACGTCCATATTTCATCTGTTCTATCAAAATAAATTTTCAATACATTAATCCCTACCCCTAACTCGTTAAGACCAGGAAAACCTTAAGAAACAACGTCACTAGACGTTGTGCTATTCATAAATCATAAACCGAAAGCATCAATCACGCCCTTAGTGGAACAGAAAGAGTAATGTTAATGAAATTGCGGCTAATTCATCCCGACGAAGAAATAGTATATTATACGGTTGGAATGTTCTAGTTTCTTTCGTGACACATTAAACGACACTCGTTCTAAATGAAACGAATCATGTGAGGATTTTCTAATTTTCTACTTCCGTCCCATTAATTACTGTCGCAAGAAAACAATACTAATCAGGCGTGAGATCTTTTTATATCAATTGTTCAGTCTTTTTTTGTATCATACGATAACTAACAAGCATATGGCTCTCCTAATGGGAAGATAGCAACGCACCATTAACATCTTTGGTGTCTATACGCGATGGTTGACTCTTTCCATCAGGAAACCCATCTTCTTGTTTGCTATCTTATGATACAAAAAAAAAAGAAAAAACATCGCTTATAGACACCAAATATGTTAATGGTGTGTTATTATCTATGTAGCGGGATATAGTATAAGTTTACTATTTAACTTAACCCTTCAAGCCGAAACACAAGAGTGACAAGGACTGACGCTATTGCAGCAGAAATAGGTAAGGCCTCTCGCCTATCGCCTCTGTGGTCTAGTGGTCCATTGTCGGAGTTGACCACACGAGGTCTCGGGTTCGATTCCCGGGTCGAGCAATTAAAAGTGTTTTTTCAGTTTTCTGATAAAATCCACGTTGCCCGGGATAGGAAAAGTGCCCGGCTGGCGATAGGCTAGACACCTGTCACATTTTAGGACTTAGTATCATCGGCTAATCATGGGTGCACTAGTTGTACATCTGCCTACCTCTTCGGGGATACGGGTTTGAAGATACTTTTTTTTAATAGGTAAAGCGGAAGTACCCGAGCGAGACGTAGTGAAACTCTACCATTTATAAACGATGGTGCCACGTAAAGCCAATCGTCCGCCTCTTACGATCTACCTGGCAGAATGGCAGAAGCTCTATTTTGCAAAGGGGAACCAGACCACAAGCGGTTTTTTACTCTGCCGTTTCGGGACCTTGTATCTGACCTGTGATGGACTTCGAACTTCGGATGAACTGATCACTTTAGGAACTTATCCCTAAGCTAGTTTGCTCCATTTATTTTCACAACTTTCTTCATTACAACATTGATGCGGCTACGAAGACTATTGATACCATCTTCGAACATCAGCCGACAATATGACCATGATACCGTCTTTGTTTAAAAAAAGTGCCTAATTTTTTCATATTCACCTTACACAAAGTGAAGATGGTACTATTTATGCAATATTTGCTTACAACTTTTAGTGCAGCGATGTTGCTCACGACAAGCTATAGTTTGGGGTAAGCTTGATAAACCCGGTGTAGTGCTTGATTGATTGTAAAATTTATGACATCGAAAAAAATATCAATTCAAAATTTTTATGTTTTTTGGGAAAATCTTTTTGTGCACGCTCTAAAAATGTTTATCATTTAAGTGGATACCGTTACATTGTTGTACTTTGTACATTGTTTTGGTAATATTATCTTTAAGATGTTTGTACAAAAATCTTAAATTGTAAAAATATTTTTTTAATAATGAGAAACAATGTTCAGTCACGCTTAGAAGCAGTTGAGAGTTAATTTGTATGTTAAAGTTATTGTGGTAAAAGGGTAAAGCTTTGACACGTTTCAAATTAGCATTTCAGATTTATTATGCGGGGTTTGAAGCGTATCATTTTTATTCGTTACCTATCTAAAATTAGTAGTATTGCGCAACTTAAGGAATTTACATATATTATCAAGTTTACTATATAAAATTCTTTATATTTCTAACACTTGACAGTAAGTGTTATTTCCTGCTTAAACTCAGAAAATTAGAAACTTAGATATACGGTCATGTTAAATATGGTGTGTGACTTAGGTACGTAAATTATATTCGTTTTAACAGCTAACGGATAACTGGTAGGATTTAACATTCATAAACAACCATTTTTGTGTTGCACGTGCACACCAGGTATTCTGCATCATTACTTAAAAGTACGATATTTTAATAAGCGACACCCAATATCACTACATGTATAAAACAAAGTCACTTCCCGCTGTGTGTGCCTATGTGTGCTTAGATCTTTAAAACTACCCTATGGATTTTGATGCGTTTTTTTTAAATAGATACAGTGGTTCAAGAGGAAGGTTTATATATGGTTCGTACAGATTAAAATATACATATATTATGTATATTTTAATCTGTGCGAAGCCGGGGCAGGTCGTTAGTATAAACTATAATAATATGTTTCCTTGATACGAAGAATAAAAATTACGGTTTTGTATGTCTTTTTATTGTTATTGCTTAAGTAAATAATAGCAATATAAACGTTCCTTTATATATACCTAATCTAATCTAACACCTTTAAACGAGTAATTCTTGTATATAAGGTCATTTCAAAATAGGTGATCAAATTTTTACACATTGGTATGCCTAACCAAAGATATTAAGTCAAAAAACAACTTGATTCAAAGCAATATTTCTTTTTTTTTCAGAATGTTACATAATGGTTTTTATTCCATTAGGCATAAAATCATCCACTGTTTACGTCAAAGCGATAATTGACGTGTGACGCTATTTACAAACAGCAAAAACAAAATTACTTACGTGTTTTGTGCAATTCGCAAACATTAATCAAATTCATGACAAGAGCTTAATTAACTGTAGGTTAACAGCTGATGTGGTTATTACACATTATTTACTAAAATTGATTTTTATTTCCCATCACATTTTACCTAGTTTTAGACTATCTAATTTAAACTTAAAATGCTATCATAATATCATCACTATTAACTTCAAACAATCAGCAAGCAAGAATGCGTTTATTTAAATGTGACTTTATTTAATTACAATTTACGAAATTCAATATGGTTCAAATTTTATTACAGACAACACGTTATTTAATGTCACACAACAATACTAAAATTAAGCGCGGCTAAAAATTCAAACCTATTTATTTATTTTTATTTAATACTTTATTGTACACATATCAGTCATATAACATTTTGATTTGTGAACATTTTACAAACGGCGAGCTTATCTCTGCAAGAGATTTCTTCCAGCAA